>CAKAOI010025888.1:0-31374 GCA_916701655.1 Sebastiscus albofasciatus | reverse complement strand
GTTGGGAAGGTTCTTTGTAAAAGCCTTATAAGGCTTCTTGACCTCTCCTGACACATTTCTTGTTTCTTTTTCATTGACTGGATTTTGTGCAGTTTTATATATGTGCAAATAAATAATAATAAAAAAATAATAATAAAGAGTCCAATCAGTGCTTTTTCACTCATCACTGTAGCCATTATTATGTGCCCCATTACAACATGGCTATACGGAACAGATGTCCAATTTAATATCAAATAAACACAAGTGGTTATAATTTGGGGTTGTGTGTTTTAACCTTAACATCTTTAAAATGTCAAGAACCTTGGAACATTATAATGGAAGTATATGATGGGCATTTGCTCTATTATGTCTCATAAGTTGTTGCAGCAATTATGTTGGCTGTGGCTGTGCCTGTGGCTTCTTGACCTCTCCTGACACATTTCTTGTTTTTGTTTTTTTTCATTGACTGGATTTTGTGAAGTTTTATATATGTGCAAATAAAGAAAGAAATAATAAAAAAAATAAAAATTATAATGTAAAGGCAGATACTCTATTGTGTTTGTGTGCCAACATATTGCGCATTGCAAAATCCAGGGATGGGAATAAACTAATTTATTAAAAAGTTGAACCCCACATCCATAAAAGAGCATTTATTTTGCTTATCAGTTCTCCCACAAGTGTGTCCCCTAAATGCAACACGTGTAAATCCTGCTCCCTATAACCTGCACCAACTGGGCTCGTGGCCTTGGTGACGCGTCGACGACTCATCCTCCATCCATCCTCCATCCTCCATCCATCCTCGCGCTCTGACATAATTGGACACTTGCTCTGCTTGAGAGGCCAAGCAGGAAAAAAGAAGGAGAGAGAGGAAGAGAGAGGAAGAGAGAGTGAGTGTGTGCTGGGAGGGGTGGGAGGCTTTTAAGGCGCGCGTAAGCAAAGTTAATTAGCGGTTATTAACAGCCCGCATAATGAGAGCGAGAGGGAGTCAATTTAATGACTTTGTTAGCGCGAGTTCAGAGCGACAGGCGATGATCGAAACAACAAAGGCGAGCGCGCACGCAGCCATCATCCGTAATTTCCAGCGGTAATGCGGTCTGATCAGAAACAAAGGGTTCTAATTTCGTTCAACTGACTCGATAATTTGTCCTTATGTAAGGAAAATAATTAATGACTTAATGCTTCAACAGAAGTAGCTTTTTTCCTTTGGGGGTGTGGGGGGGATTTCGGAGGCCTCGTTTGCTCGAGAAGGTCGTAAGGAAATCAATTTCCAAGGCCTATAATTATTTACATCACGGATTTAAGACGTGGACGTGTGAGCTCTGCTAGTGTGCAGACGAGTGAGAAGTCTATTAGAGAGAAGGAGCCTCCAAATCTTCTTCCCTCAGATAAATTGTGTGTGTGTGGCAACAAATGAGCCACTTGTCATAATGTACTATTGTAGATTTTGACATGAGAACACAAAGAAAATCATGCAGAATTTGAAATAAGTGTTTTTTAAGCCACACAGACAAGTCGTAAACATACCAAATGTGTCCCCGTTTACTTCCTGTCACAGTGTATGTGCTTATGACATAAGCTGACAGGAAGTAAACACGGACCCAAGCTGTTTTCTAATGCGATTCAAATGTTTATAAAGTAGAATCAAACCCAAAAGCTACATTTGATCACTCATCAGACACCCGATTTGACTGTTATCAGGCCATTAAATAGGCGTTATCGGTTGCTATAAGCACCATAGCTTTGGGTCTTTTTGGGGCCTACTCTGCCTACTAATCGGCTGCATCAGTCCAGGTTTGGAGGTTTTGGTGACAGATGATCATACCTTGGCGCTCGGCTGAATTGACGGCCCCCTCACCGCCTGTGCCTGTTCCCGACAATGTGCCAGGTTATTGCGGCTATACTGCATTGCAAAATTACCCGAAGGCGTGCGCGTCTTTACGCACGATTTCATCATTCCACAGATGGGTTGAGTCGGAGGGAAAGATGCGAGCGCTATTATCGATTGCGGGGAACATGAGCCGCCTGCGGGCCACTCTTGGATTCATGGCAGGTGGATAGGTCACCCGCACGAGAGCGGCAATTTCACGGCCCCCATTGTCTCCACTGATTACTGCTTTGATCACAGAAAATCAAGAGCCCGAGACTCTCGTAAAGCCCACTGCGGAGTCCAGGAGCTCGTGAGCTGAAGAGGTCATCATCATCATCACGAAACCGCCATCATCTGCCACATCATCATCATTCATAACCGTCGTCGTCATCATCATCGCTAGTTGACCACACAAACCTGGGGTGCTGTGTGTTTTCACAGCCCGCGTTGCCCTTTTATTGATTGCGTGCCTTAATTTTAATTCGATTGCGCGAGTGTCAAAAAATTCCGCAAGAATCATCCTAGTAATGAGATAATCAAAGTAATATATGCAAATCAGTTATGTTGCCAGCTTATCAAAACCCGAGTGCCCCCCCTCGAGTCTGAAGAAGTCCATTTATTCAGTTAGTGGCAATACCTTGCGCAAATGGCGCGATGCAAATGACAGTTGATTAGACTAAATTAAGAACCTCGTTCCTCCCTGACCTTGTCTGAGTTTTATGTAAATTCTTTTTTTCTTGCTTTAATGTGATAAAAAATGCATTTTACACCCTGGCCTTTATAAATCTGAACAATATTTTCCATGAGCGAAACAATGGTCAGCCTCAAATAACTCACTGTGTCAATAGCTCGGTCTGTCTGTCTGTCTGTCTATCTCACAAATCTCAGTATACCTTGACCCCGGTGCAGCTCCCACAGGGACAGAAAGTGTGCCGTTATAACTTCCTTGCTGTGGGGGAGTGTGCCTTGAAGATAGACTAGGTGTGTGTGCGCCTCCGAGTGTGTGTGTTTACGCGATTATGTGTACTCATGTGTGTACCATAACATATTGTCTTAGGGGGACAGAGAGAGTGCAGCTGAGACTTCCTCTCTGTGGGGTGTGCGGGGCCTGTAGATGGGAAAGGAATAAATCCAATATAGATTGCAGGGCTGCGCTGCCTCCCGCTGGGGACCCTCAGACTTGCAGGCCAGGATCGAAGTGCTTTTCTCCCCTTAAATTGGCCTGAGAGGCCGCAGGAGCAGCCGAGCTACACCCCCAACACTGGGACTGCCTACGACCTAATGATGGTGCCGGGGGTACAGACACGCGTATACACATACATACACGGAGACGCCGCGTGTTCGCGTACACACCGAAGCGTCCCCCAGATTGTCGCACACTTGCACCAGTAGAACACACGCTCGGACAAGAAAAACCACCACACAGATATATAAACACACCCTCCTCGTTCTCCGACGCTGAACACACTCATTCCTTGTCCGAAGACCATTCACCTCAAGTTTCCCCCTCTTCACATCTCACACCACCCCTCAAAAACCACCTAGCTAAACTGCAGATTTAGAGGAGGCATCCTCGCTACCTGTCCACACACTCCAGAGGGAGGGGTTGAATGGTATAACTGGCCACCACACTAAGTGTCTGGACTGATACACACCCCTGCCCTTTGGTTCCCCTACAAGGAAAACACCACCGGCGACCCCAATGCCATTACGCTTCCTGCCAAAAACATCCAGCCACTGTCATTTTGCTTCTGTCCGGGGAGCTAATTCTATTTGTGATGAGGTGTCTTGATGTGTTGCCGAGTCGGGTCCAGAGACAGTGTGACAGAATATCCTATAGCTGGAAATTTGTGGCTCAGTATGCCTCATTGCCTGCTCACAGGGCATTTCATGTTAACTACAGCATGCCACCACATACAGCTCATCTCTAGAGGGTAACAGGTTGCAGAGGTGAATACAAATACAGAGAGCCATGCATACGTACTCACAACTCAGTCCTGTTTTGGAACCGACAGCTGGAATTGCTTGGTTTTTGGATGCTTGCATGGTATGGATACTGTATTAATGCAGTGACCATAGTTTAACATCACTATTTCCAACTAATACTGCTCCTTCTCTCATTTATGTCCCATAAATGCAGTTGCGATATTGACATTTATAAACAATTTGAAATGTATGTAATCAAAATGGCCCAAAATCGCCCTTGCTCGGACCACGCCCATCTTCGAACTCTGCCTTCATTTTAATCTCAATGACACACCTATAGTTTCGCGACTGCATCTTGACGCTCTCACGGTGACAAAATCTGTCCACAAAACAGACGTATGTCTGACGAACACCTGGCAAAGTACTCAAAACGTCTTCTGCGGTAGTTCCCGCTACAGCAGGAGTCTCCAGTACCCCATTTTGCCGTGATGACTCACACACAGAAATAATACCAGCCACACGCTGTCACAGCTGTTAAAAATACAGTGCATTTAGTTTAAGCTTTAGTTAGCCATGACTAGACTTCCAGCTACATAACATTTGTCTTGTTTGCTATCTTTCTGTATGCAGTAAGTGAGACAGAGCCCACAGATTAACAAAACCAGAGTGTAGTTACTGCGTTTCGCCTTGGTTTTTAACTCAGGTTTGTATTTACTGCAAATTTAAAAAGCTGTTTTCAGAGAAATGTCATGTTCTGTGATGATTTAGATTCAGATTAACACATATTTAGTTGCGGCATGGTTTTGTAGGACAGTACAGAGCTCTGGACATGTTTTCTGCTCACATCTTTGCTACAGGTGTCATTTTGCTCTCTTTAACCTACTGACAGATAAGACCCACTGGAAGCGCACCAACTCGTCCTCCACCCGCCTCCTTCCTTGTCCACTCCGACTCATCTTTGCTGCACCATCTTGCATCTTTTCTCTCCTTCTTTCTGTCTTCTCTACTATTTTCCACTTTGTATTTTCTCCCTTTCATCTCCGTCACGCCTCTCTTGTCTCCTGAACGCTGATACACCTTTCACCTTGTTGTCTTCAATTCTCCACTTGTGTGTGTCTGTGCCGTGGTGCATTACATTATGTTTTTCCTACATCGGCCTCTACGGTTTGTGGCTATTTCCCGTGTCTTGTTTTGTTTAATATCTCACCTGTAGCTGTGTAGAAAGAAGCAGCTCATTTGGAGATTGCTTCTCATGTGTACAGTGTATGCTGCTCTGCCAACAACAACAGAATGCTAAATACCTTGAATGCAAAGATAAACACATAAACATAAGACACAAACAGACACACAACCAAATCCTTTTGACATCAATAATTGGTAAATCCTCTGATTAACTTGTAAGAATTGTCCTTAGAGTGCTTAAGTAATTGTGTTTGTGTGTGTCCTTTTTTTTATTGCATGCACCCCCCTCTCTTTAAAGCACATCTTTATAACCAAGCAATTCCAAAGCAATTTTCTCTGTGGGAGGAGAGTGTAATTTTCTATTCTGTGACACTGTGATGTGTAAGAAACTGGGAGCTGGCGCTAAAAGGCGTCTGTAGCATGTGTCTTGGTGTGGGTGTGAGCCGCTTTAATGGCCAACGCGGGGCGGGTGGCGGCGGTGGTGAGCGGCTGCGTGTCAGGGAGGCCATCATTTAATGACTCCCAAATAGTGCCCTCCTCGTTAGAGCTATCGTCCTGGAAACGCGAGGCTGTGAACCAGGAGAGCGCCACGCGCTGCAACAGTCTTTTATCTTCATATTAAACCATTTGCATAACATTACCGCGATAGATAGGATTCAGGAGATACTCAACCCACTCGGGGAGAGACAGAGAGGGTATACTACATGTCCTTGCAAATCTAATCAGCGTTAAATGGAGCTGTCAAATGTGTGTGTGTGAGTGTGTGGCGCTAGATGGCTCATGTCAGGAGTCATTTAACATTAAGCTGCAATAGTGTGCAACAGGGCTGTAATTACAAAAATACAAGAATCCAAGCTGTTTCTTGTTAGATGTGACATCCAAATACAGCAGTTAGCTACCAGTGATACACAAGACGAGGCCAGGTGGCGACAATTCAGATGTCATGTGCACTTGTGTCCTCTACAAAGTTAAGTTGAAATAAATGACCGTATTGAGCCATTTTTTACGTCGCTGCAGCAGCTCTACAGAACACAAAGAGGCGGCCAATTAGAACAAATCACATCGCTACCATTTTTAAGAAAAATTGCTGATGTGGTTTGGATTTTGTGTGGTATCAACGGACTAACAAAAGACTCAATTTCACGTTTTGTGTAGATTCAACACCTATCTATACTGCGTAAAGTGGTGTTTTGCTTTGCTTTGTGTCTAAAAGAGTATATCTGACGGCTGCTCAAAGAAGAATAAAGAGAAGACGAAATAATCTCATCACCGCGGAGAAACAAGAGCAGGAAAGTGTGTAAGCACACACTAATTAGTTGTTGCTACTTGCTACTGCCTGATTAATTTAATCAAAAGCACACAGTACAATGCACCGCTCAGGCTCTGGTAAAAGCATTTTTTTAACCACTACAACTCTGGTTCTATCTTTTCTTTCAGGTTTGACCATCATTTGAGAATCCCTGAATGAATTCTGGACCATATATGTGATACACATTATAAAGTAAGTATGTTTTTTTAAGTATAATGTATGTATGGCTTTGCAGAAGCTTCAGTGCATGCTGGAAGCTTCAGTACTGTCTTGATAAGATATAATTTGTCATATAAAAGGCCCTGCACTCTCTGCAACAATCATGTATTTGATTGATATTCCCCTGGACTCTTCTGTTAGCTTTGTTGCACCTATTGAGGCAGGACAAATGACACCTTTTATAATTCTTACATGTGCATTGAGTTTGGAGACTTCACATAATCCCCAGTTTAGAGCCACCCAACTCTAATAATGCAGGTGTACAGGGCCTTTAAAGGACCAATTCACCCAAATAACCAACGCATGCCACTTTGACAGGCCCCTTGGCGTCACTTTAGGTTTAGGGTAACAAAACCACTTAGTTAGGTTTAGGAAAAGACTACATGGTTAGGCTTAAAACTACTATGTTTGTGAAGTGAAAATGAAACTGAATGTTGTGGATATGAACGAACAGCTGATTGGAACGTGAAAGTGAAACTTAACACACGGGACATGAACAGCGGTCTCCTGTATAAAAGCCTTGTGTTTGTTGGACCCATCCATCCATAATAGCATACAGTGATGCAGATAGATTTAGTTGACTGAAGTTTTCTGTGTTTGAGATTTTGAGATTTTCCAATACAATGGAATTTTGTTTGTGTTGCTCAAACCATCAAACAGTGCTTTATCTTAATGGAAACAGCCCATAGCAAGGTCTGCATTGTTCAACTAGGACATCGACTCTGGAAAATAGTTTTTTCCATTAGATGTTTTGATGATTTGAGCGCTAACAAAATCCCTTTCATGTCTATTGTATTTGGGCGGTGGCAGAAGTCTTGAAAGCCGATATCTGAAAACCTCGGCCATAAAACCCAAACAATCTGGCTAGATGTCTCAAGGGGTAGATGGGATACCATGTTTTTGTGTATGTGTGTGTATTAGGTGAAATTACCCTTTAAAAAGGGTCAGAGTATGGAGTGGTGCAGGGATGACGCAGTTTTGTAGGCCAACCAGGAAGTTAGCATTGCCCTGGGTTCCCATGACAAAAAGACAACGGGATTTTTGCATTGGGTTTTGGATTATTACAGAAAAGAAGCTCTGTGGCAAACACATGTTTATGATACTTACACATTTTGTTCAGCAAGATTATCTCCACAAATGAACACCACTTTTATGAGTTTTGAAGCGTAAATGCAATCACCAGAAGTAAAAAGCTAACGTTAGGCTAGAAACGAGCTACACCACGGTCACATGAGTGCGAGTAAACACAACGAGGCCGTAAAGGCGGACGAGTCGTCGTGATGGCGTTTTGTAGTTTAATTTAGCCACTTGTTAGCAACCATCTTTTTTAAGACACGTGAAGACTTCAAAATTCACGAGTGGGGTATTTGTTGATGTATTTTATGTCGTACTGTAGAACAAAACCTTAAAATCTCTTCAGCTTGTGTTAACCACCGACCTTATTTCAGGCATCTAACTAAAAACCCATTCAAAAAAAACCATTGACTTCCAGACGAGGGAACCGGAAGTGGTAAAATGCTAACTCATTTCCGGGTTTTTGGACTTATTCCTGTAGCACTCTATAGAAAAAGGCGTTAAGAAATAGCATATATACATTGTAAGTAGGTATGAAAGTTTGTGCACTTGCATATGCTATGAACGGCTAAAGATGTCATCACATCACAGAATAGGCTTGTAACTGTGTGTGCGTGCGTGTGTGCGTGCGTGTGTGAGAGAGAGAGATTGCTTGTTTATGCATATGGGGATAGACTGTGCCAGGTGAGTGTACCATTTACCATCACGCCATTGAGTTCAGCAGGCATCTAATAACAAAGCATTTATGGCCCACTTACGCATGCATAGATATAACTGTCAGTAGGCAACAACAGTCTCCTCTCTCCCGTCTCCAGCTATTCCCGCCTCTCTTAAAACACACAGGCGCCGTCCGGATTGCACCCAAATACTCTAGAATTCTATCATCAGACTCGGGGATGAAATTAAAATCGCTCATTTTCTTTCTCCGTACAAGGAGCAGATCAATTTCCGGAGACTGGGACGTGATATTTTCCTGCCATTGGGCTTTCTCGTCTTTGGCACAGCACCCTGACTGGCTGCCAGCGGGGGGCCCGGGCCTGACTGCACGCCTCGCCGGAGAACAGTTACTTCTGCCGCGGCGAGTTTATTTGCGCCTCGCTATGAGAATTGCCATCATTTACCCTTCCCCAACACCTCCCCAAAAAAGAAAAGAAATAGACAAGAGGGGAAGCGAGGCAAGACTGAGAGAGAGGCGAAATTGATTCTGTTTGATAGGATACATGCTGCACGGGGGACATTAGGTACCCCTCGTTTGACCATCTATTTCAAGAAAATGAGGCGAATACATTTTGCGTAAAGTAATGTATATAGACCTTTTGGAGGCCTTCTGCTGTTTGTTGTTCATATCAAGAATGAATTGCTCGCTGCAGCATGCAGAGGTTATCCCGCGTATTAAGCTGCTTTTAAGAGAAGCCAATTAATCATGCAGCTGTACAGGAATGATAACTCACTTTAAATAAAACAGTAGCTCAGCGTGTGTTAAGCGTGACGAAATTAAGGGCGACTTGATGAACCAGTGGGGCATTAAATCCGGAGAGATGGTGGCCCCAGCCTTCAGGTTGGTGCCACGTTCGCCTCCATTACAGTGTAAACACTTCAGTCAGTCTTCAGAATAAACTTTCATGTAAAAAAAAATAATCAAGGTAGATAAAGGCAAATTTGGGAGCCTATACTAAAGACTCTACTAATAGATTTTTTGTGTAAATGTTTGTTTTGTGGGACGTGAGGCTGTGCATGACACCGTTGTTTGCACAAGCAGTCCCACATGAGGTCATCACAATTTGACTATGAAGGAAGTCACTATTTAAACCTGCAGTAAAGGCAGTGTTTTTTGCATCATTGGACAAAAATTCCAAAATAACCTTTCAGCATATTGTAATTGAAGACTAGACAATAATTTAACATAATAATAACATTTCTGCACCTCCTCATGGCTCTGTTTTCAAGCTTTAGAAAATCTAGCCCGTGATGGGAGAATTTGGCCAATCACAGGTCATTTCAGAGAGAGAGCGTTCCTCCAACCAATCAGAGCCGAGCTGGAGCCTTGCCGTCTCTGAGCAGCTGTCAATCACTCGCAAAATCCGATCAAACGGTCAAACCAGGCAGCGCTGATTAAATATGAATCAATATTCTGTTACTGTCATGCCTATTTTTTTGCCTCAAATGTTTTCAGAAACATCTTGTAGTGTACTGTTTAGCTGTGAAATGAGAAATCCTCGCATAAGATGTTTCACAGAAACATCTTATGCGAGAAATAGGCATTACAGTAACAGAATGTTGATCCGTATTTGATCGGCGCTGCCTAATTTAACCGTTGAATGATTGACAGCTGCTCAGAAACAGCAAGGTTCCAGCTCGGCTCTGATTGGTTGTTTTCCTCCGGTCTGTGAAATCTTGCAGATGCCATTAGGAGCATCAGAGGACACAGAGGCACATGATTTTTTTCAGTTTACCTGTCTCATGCTCTACTGTCAGGATGACCGTTTTATAAAAATAACCTTTTTTAATCATATTTGCTCCAATTCTACCCACTGCAGCTTTAAGAGGCTTATATTGTGTCTGTTAGTTATACCATTATTTGTAGAATTGCTTATTCTTCCTTACTTCCTTATAGCCTGCATAGGCCTGTAATGTTTATATTACTAGCTATAAATAGTGTGAATGATAATCTAGCATCCCTAGTTTATTCTCCCTTTATCCATTTTAGGCTAAACGGTTAGGATTACAGTTGTCTGTGACCCTAGAAACCATAATCTGAGATACAGTCTTTCCTTCCCTCCTGAGCTGTATTAAATAGGTCCTATTTGTTACCTGTCTGTTGCACTTAAAGCTTCAAAAAGCAGACTTGGTTCCTGTTTGTCTTGGCATGGACTTTGGTCCTTGTTTGCGCCCATCTGACCCCCGTCCTCTTTCCACTGTTCATGAAACCCTGCTGTTGCGTCACAGAGCCTGTCAAGGCCTAATTGAAGCCATATTGTAAAGAGCACAAATACCAGCCCCCTTTTCAACTGGGTTCATATACCGGTCCGGCATGCACACGCCTTGCAGAAGCAGATTTTGGTCGAAGGGGGAATGCCCAAAGAGTGAAACTGCAAGTTACCTCTGAGACACTTTAACAGCTCCAAGAACAGTTTGAACAGACAGCACCATGGCTGGACTCAAGGTAAGG
Organism: Sebastiscus albofasciatus; assembly: GCA_916701655.1. NCBI lineage: Eukaryota > Metazoa > Chordata > Actinopteri > Perciformes > Sebastidae > Sebastiscus > Sebastiscus albofasciatus. Next base: position 20,649 of record CAKAOI010025888.1, on the reverse strand, counting down.
CAGTGTTTTACTCTATTCAACATTATTATTATAATACTATGGCAGAAATGTATGCATGGAGTCATCATTAACTATGACAGAAGCAGACCAGCTGGCTGAAGGGCGTTGTTGCATTCGGCCAATCAGAGTGCTGCATTCAGCAGCTACCCAGATGTGTCGGAGATGCCTCGAAAGCTAAACAGAAAGGAAAAAACTGTTTACATTCATGTATTTTAGATTTTAAAAGTTGTCTCCAAACCAAAGTCCAAGTCCAAGTGTTGGACTTTGTGTTTCTTTGCAACTCTTTGTTGCGTAAAATCCAACTTTACATAACATTCTGTCAGGAGGGACAAACTCACATGAACGCGCACAGATGGAACCCATCCATGTCTGCGAGGGTGCTTTTTGCAGACCAACTATGACTCAGCAAGATTTCTTTACATTGTGTGCCAAGTTTTTTTATATATATATATATGAGAAAAGGGTTGCTGGTGTTCAGTGCCAGAAAGGATAGTAGAGTAATATCATAATTGAAATATTGATCAAAAAGTAGGCTACTGTGGAGGATGTTAGTGTAATTAGTCTGTCTCTGTAACACAACAACAAAAATAATGGATGACAGTGAGGGGGGAAATTTGGCGTAACTGCAGTTTGTTTTATCATAGATCTAATGTGAATCAATATGACAACAATTAGCAAAAAGACAAGCCTTAATGACAAGCCTTCAAATTTAATTATAACCAGCATGAACACATTTATCCTGCATTACAATGAAGCCGCATGGTGTTTACATGTGAGGATTTTTTTTTTTTATTTTTCACTTTAACTTGAGTGTTGAATGTGTCTTGCAGTACATGAGCGGTTTTGGGAATGAATTCTCTTCTGAAGACCCTCGCTGTCCTGGATCTTTACCTGAGGGACAGGTAAAACACATATTCACAAACAAACATTGTGGTATTCATTCATTGGATTATTCATTCACTATCTTTTGCGATGCATAGTCAGCTCCAGCTTGCTTTTCTTCCGCACAGCTATTGACTCATTGATCATCATTTAACTAACTGCCCTTATGTGACTGACACCCTGTCTGAACACACTGTTTTGTGTCTTTACAGAACAATCCTCAGGTTTGTCCTTACGGCCTCTATGCTGAGCAGCTCTCCGGCTCTGCCTTCACCTGCCCGCGGACAACCAATAAGAGGAGGTATTCATCTGTTCCTGACATTTAAATGAGCTCACTTACCACTAAAAGACCAAATGGAGCCTAGATATGAGGAATGACTTAAAGGGATAGTTGAAGTGGGGTTGTATGAGGTACTTATCCATAGTCAGTGTATTACCTACAGTAGCAATGTACTGCTGTGGACGGGGCCGGCAGCAAAACGTATTTTAGATACCTAAAAGAAAGGCTCACCTAAAAAAAACATTGGAAAAAAACTGTACTTTTACCTCGCAGAACATGGGAGTTGCTGATCTACCGCTGCCTTGATTGGTTAGTTTGTTTGTGTTGACTCTGGTGAATCCAAGCCAACCAAAGTTACACAATAACTCAAACAAACGAACCGACTGAAGCAGCAGTAGACCACCAACCCCTGTGTTTTGCGAGGTAAAATGTACTGTTTTTTTCAATGGAGTCTCTTTGCATTGGCAAGAGCATAGATAACGGCTTCAGTTCCCCTTCGGAAACATAGACTCACGGCAAGGTAAACCGGCAAAAACATTGTAATATTCTTCTAGGTGGCTAAAATGCATTTTGCTGCCGGTCCCGTCCACAGCACTGTATTGCTTTGGGGGGGCATGCCGACCGTCATCTACTGTCGGTAATACACCTACTGTGGATAAGTACCTCATACAGCTCTACATCAAAACACCTAAACTACCCCTTTAACATTGGTTCTTCTTCTTCCTCCAGCTGGTTGTACCGCATCTTGCCGTCTGTCAAACATAAGCCTTTTACCGCAGTGCCCTGTGGAAATCTAACAGAGAACTGGAACGAGGTGGAGCCCAACCCTAACCAGGTATATAAAAGCTCAAAAGGAAGCCTTCATGCTCATTTTGTCAAAAAAAAAACTATGAATCTTGTTAAAGCCCCTGAAAACTTGTTTTCACATTTTAAATTTCGCTATAACATTAAATATTCACAATTAAATAAACAGTTAAAGTTCAGAAAAAAACAACATCCTTAATTATGTATGAAGAGTTTAAAAGAATAGTTTGACATTTTGAGAAATAGGCTTATTTTGCTTTCTTTCGGAGAAGATTTATAATACCCTCATGTATCTGTAGCCTACAGTAAATATGACAGCCAGCAGCCAGTTAGCTTAGCTGGAAACAGGGAAACAGCCGGCCTGGCTCTGCCAAAAGGTGACAAAATTCACCTGCTATCACCTCTAAAGCTCACTAATTAACACGTTTTATCTTTTGTTTATGCTATCTTTTCAAGCCACGCTAACTTCATGTCATACACACATGAGAATGATCTTCTAATCTAATTCCCTGCAAGAAAGTGAATAAGCGTAATATGTTTTAATCCCTTTAATACTTCCTTTAAATTCTCTGTATGTACTGAATAAGTAGATTCTGACTCTGAGGTTTCTCTCCCAGCTGCGATGGCTGCCATTCACCATCCCCAAATCTACAGAGAAGAAAGTGGACTTTGTGGCTGTGAGTTTAACTTGTTTTTCTCCCATATTATTTTTTCATTAAAGATCCTCAGTTCACTGAATTCCGTACGTTGCAGGGTCTGCATACTGTCTGCGGTGCCGGGGACACCAAATCTCGCAACGGTATTGGCATCCACATGTACACCTGCAACACCTCCATGGTTGACAGGTGAGCATGTCTTTGTGAGCGATGATGTTGGGATGATGGGACGTCATGTAACAAATAGATGCATTTTCACATATCAAACAGCTACAAAAATCTTTGGTTACGCTTTGAAAATCATTTCCAAGCTTTTTCTTTTTTCTCGTTCCAGGTGCTTCAACAACTCAGACGGAGACTTTCTGATTGGTGAGGAAAAAGGGCTGTTGATGTTTTCACCGTCATCCATCACAAGAACAATGATAGCTCAATCCTCAGCCCTTCTTCTCCTTCAAATGTTCTTTTCTCTATTTGTCTCTCTAGTCCCCCAGCAGGGTGAGATCTTGATCACCACAGAGTTTGGAAAGATAATGGTCGAGCCGAACGAGATCTGTGTCATCCAGGTGAGGTCTATGTTTTTCATCTCCCCAGAAATCTACCACTCTGTCCCCACATCCCACTTTCCATATTTAGAAATACATAGTCTGGCACTTTTGATCTTCTTTTTAAAGATAAATAACAGTGGAAAGAGGTTCGAGCTATAGAAAGCCTGACCACCCGGATTCGAGTTTTCCCAAACACATTAGTCGATGAACCCATAAGTCCCCCCCAGCATCGGTACATCCCACATGTGATTCCTAACAGCACTAAATTGCCTTTCACCCCCACTTCTTGTGTGTTTTGTCCAGCAAGGGATGCGCTTCAGTGTGGATGTGTTTGGAGCAACCAGAGGCTACATACTGGAGGTGTATGGAGCCCATTTTGAACTCCCTGACCTGGGACCCATAGGTGCGCGTTTGTACGATGTTTGTGACTGTAATTTGTTAGTGTATGTTCATCCATCCTTGAAAGCTGCACACCTGCCTCTTTGTGTCTGTTTCTTACAGCTACCTATAGTTGTCTGAATTGGTTTTCATCCTTTCCCCCAAATCTGTCAGTTTCTTAGCCATTCTAGCAGCACGCGCTCTATAGATGGAAATGTCAGTTGGTCAATTGGTTCACCACTTTGTTCCAGACTGACATATCTCAACAACTATTGGATGGATTGCCATACAATTTTGTGCAGGCATGTATGGTCCCCAGAGGATGAATTCTAATGACTTAAAGCTAGAGTTGGTAATTTTAAGAAACTAACAAGAGTACGCTAGATTTGAAAAAATATCCAACTGAAAAACCCAGCCCAGTGCTGCCAACTTTTTTCCAATGAAAGTAGGCTAGCTAGCTGCACTTCCTCTAGCTGTGGATTGTCTCCAAAAGTCACTAAATCTAGCGAGAAAGTCGCCAAGTCGGCAACACTGACAATCCGTCCATTCAGGCCTCCCTCCAAAGCCAATCTCCCAAAATGATCATCACTAACGTAAAACAACAAACATGGCTGTTGTTAGTTTTCACAGCTGTCAAGCTAGCAGCTTGCGAAAGACTCCGTGATGCGTGATGAGTGCACGGGCAGAGTGCAAGCAGGCAGGCCGTCCTGGACGGGTTTATTACAGTCCTGCGACAGACATAGATATCAGATTTAAAAAAAAAATAAAAAATTGTCAGAACATTTGATTTATTTATTGCTGTCGGGATGTAAAGATAATTTCAACAAATATAACAAGAAATGTTGTTGAAGATGATTAGCAACCCTAGCTTTAAGTGATCTCCTGACTTTTCCCTCTAGCGCCACCATGAGGTTTGCCTTTGTGATTTTGAGTGAAATGCCTCAGCTACTATTAGATGGATTGCCATGAAATTTGGCACATATATTCATGTTTCCTCAGGATGAATTGTAATAACTTAAGGGATCCATCAAAATATTCATCTAGTGCCATCATCAGTTCAAAATAATTTAAATTTATACAAAACTTGCCAAATCAGCTGCAAAACAATTGACATTCCCATCAGCCCCAGATGTACTAGTACACTGTGTGTGTGCATAATATGTATGACTAATGTATGTTTTGCAGGAGCCAATGGTCTGGCCAACCCAAGAGATTTCCTGTGTCCGGTTGCTTGGTACGAGGATCGTAAAGTGGCCACAGGCTACACCGTCATCAACAAGTACCAAGGAAAGCTCTTCGCCTGCCAACAGGTGTTTTCTTTGTGACATTTCCATTTGTGTGTGTGTCAGTACACTCATGTACACAGACACATATGGCATACTTGCCCTATTACCCTATTTAGATTTGTGCTTGCTTCAGTAAACACCATCGAACCGCAACAATGCCTTACAGGAAACTGTCCAAGTGAAGCATGTGATCCATTAGCTGCTCCTGCCGATTGAATTGCCATCCCTGATGATTTAATATCGAAGTGTTGGCTGTTATCCATTCAGCGGGTTTCTGCCTCGACTCCCTTATGAGCCTTAATCACTCGTAATTAGTTAAGGCATTCTGGAGTTACAGGCAGTGTACCTGTGAAGCGTTGCTTTGTAGGAAAAAAACCTTTTCCAAGTTAAGCATTAATTTCACCATGTTTCACTCGGGGAATGATCCCGCCCCTCCTGAAATGTCCTGTTGGGCGCATAATTGGATCGACACATATGTCTGACAGGAGGTTTTTTACCGAGACAGGGAGGAGGTGGGAGGAGAAATTTGTCAGGGGTGGGGGTTGGGGGGGTTGTAACCGTGGAAACCATGTCAAACCACACTGTTATTATTCATTGTATGAAGTACACTAGGGCAAGATACTGTCTTTTATTGTAGCAAAACAAACATTTTTCCATCTCTCTCGCTGCTTCTACTCGAGTATCCGCCCTGTTATGTGCTGGGTGTCAGAGGTGGAGGCTAGCAAGCTGCACCTGACACTCTTTTTCCTGGTGTCCACCCTTCTCCGAGCCAAGAGGGCGAGGCTACGGGGGTAAAAAAAATAAGGTGGGGGCCTCATCTCAGGGAAGATGCTGCTGCTCCCGTCTGGTCCCGCTGTTTTGTTCCCCCGCAGAGTGCTGAAATTGCTCAAATTAACTTATTATTTGCTTGACTGGGCCAATATGTTTGTGTTTTGTGTGCATGTGTGTGCAAGTCCTCCATCTTCCCTTCATTTTAATCGAATGTAGCGGAGTTACCACAGATGAAAGTCCAAGAGATTACCTGCACTGGGTTTCCCAAAGGTCCTTTTTGTGTGGTAACAACTGTAAATCACATGTAGGTTCTTTCTTGGTGTTTTAATGTGTATGAATTTACATATGCACATGTTTGTGTACACATGTGTTTTTTTATTGTCTGTTTGTACTAGCTGTTCATGTGTGGGAGCGTACGCGAGCATGTGTGTGAGGAGCATGGAGGTCACGGAGGAGGCAGCTTGAGTTGTAATGAACTATATTGATTTTTAGAGCTGCTGTTGAATGTCTTTTTCGCAGTGGCATTATCAGAACAGAGAAACTATATGAAATTGCTGTAGTTTTAACAATCAAGATAAAGAAATATCTCTGCACCCACTGTTACTGCCGCTCCCCCCCTTCCATAACTGCGCCGCTGCGAGCGTCAAAATGCTCAAAGTTTGGGAAAGTTTGATTGTGAAGCCAATTACCCCATAATACCTGGAGCCTCGTATCACAAAGAACAGGGGGGATGAAAGAGAAGAAAGAATGAAAGAAGCACACCCTCTTTTCACAATCAACCCTTTTCATTATGACCACTTTTTTTCCTCTCTTTATGTCAAGAAGTACTCTCTCTGGGAATTTAAAATTACAAAGACATTATTCATTATTCCTTTTTCCCTGTGAAAAGCTCAATTTAAAGTCTTTTGTGTTTGTTGCCTGGGCAGACTCGTCTTATTTGTTTGGTTGTGTGCTCTGCACGTAGGATTTCTCTCCATTCAATGTGGTGGCTTGGCACGGGAACTACACACCTTACAAATACAACCTGAAGAACTTCATGGTTATCAATGTTGTGGCCTTCGACCACGCGGTGAGTTTAAAGACAGACACACGCCAATATATACACTACTTTTCAATATAAACATACAACAAATTCATTAATTTCTCTTTGCTTTGAGTCCATGTCAAGTCACGTATTTATCTTCCTGTAGGATCCGTCCATCTTTACTGTGCTGACCGCCAAATCCACGCAACCAGGTGTGGCCATCGCTGACTTTGTCATCTTCCCCCCTCGGTGGGGCGTGGCTGATCACACCTTCCGTCCGCCGTACTATCACCGTAAGACCACAATAACACACGCACGCCTCGCTTCAACTCTAAAGTGGTTTTGCATTTTGCAGGGGACACTTATAAAAGCAGAAACAATGAATTTTAAGAAGAGGTTGGCTGAAATTGAATCCTAATTTAAATGGAAATGTCAGATTCTGTCCAGTGAAGCTCATTTTAGTCTATCATGAAATGAAACAAGCCAGCCAGAAACTAACATGTCCATTTACCCAACCAGTGTCAAGACAGCAGGTGATAACAATCCACCTGCTGTAGGACTCTTTTCAACCGAGGCACCTTTTGTGTTTTCACCACAGATCTATAAGGCCATCTAGTGGAAATGAGTGTCACAGCTTGCCTTTAATACAGCAAACTGTACCTGGAACAGTGTTGTGTTACAGCTCCTCCTGCTTGTCGCTTTAGGTAACTGCATGAGTGAATTCATGGGTCTGATCAAAGGCCACTATGAAGCTAAAGAGGAGGGCTTCCAGCCAGGAGGGGCCAGCCTCCACAGCGCGATGACCCCACACGGCCCGGACACCGAGTGCTTTGAGAAGAACAGCACTGCGGAGCTCAAACCGGAGAGGGTGGCTGAGGGAACCATGGTAAAAATATATATATATATATATATATTCACATACAGTATACTGTAAGGTTTCATTAAAAGTTGGAAACCAGGTCTATGCCACCAGTGACTATATCTGCTACGTGTATTTTCTCTCCTTCAGGCTTTCATGTTTGAGTCGTCCTTCAGTATGGCGGTGACCAAGTGGGGTCTCCAAACATGCCAGAGACTTGACAAGAGCTACTACCAGTGCTGGGAGTCTCTTCGCAGCCACTTTAATCCCAACTGGAAGCCCAGCAAACAGTAGAACAAAGTGACTCAGAAGGAAATTTGAACCAAATATAGTTGTTATACATAGACAGAAAATTGTAATTTCACTTTATTACATATAACTACAACCAATATAATGTTTGTGGAGCTCTCTTTGTGTTGTTTGATGACATTACGGAAGGAATAAAGTAATAATAACTCATAATTTAGTTTATAGACAATTAAGATTGGAGTTGCACAATAGAGATTAAAGGAACATTGTGTATAGCATTTAGGGGGATCTACTGGCAGATGTGGAATATAATATTAATAAGTATGTTTTATTTAGTGTATAATCACCTGAAAATAAGAATTGGGTTTTCGTTAGCTTAGAATGAGCTGCTTCAGTTGGTTTCAATCTGCGACCTCACCGCTAGATACCGCCAATTCCTACACACTGCACCTTTAAAAACAAAGTTGATGACAATTTGCTGTGTAATGTTAGAAGTAAAACTCACAACTAGGCTGCATAAATAGTTTCTGTACAAGCAACTGTACAAGTCTGTCACCTGCTGAACATACATGCCTTTTGTTTGCATCTCCTGCTTTACTTTTACAGTTTGAAAATTAAATACACCATGAAATAGACTCTTTGATGTCCTGGAATAACTCAATCCTAAAGTGAGACTATGAGATTTTTTTTTAAAGAAGACAAATTGTATTTTACCAATAAAAAGTCAAACTCATGAGCAATAGAAGGCAATACACTGATTTTAAGGTTTTGCTGATACATTGGTCTGGAATGACCAGTAGTTTATGGCGTCTAATGTTGGCAAACTTTAGATAAATATTCCTGTAGAACAGACTCACTATGTTTACATGCACACTAATATTCCAAATTTGATACGGATCATGTAAAAGGCTAAGTAGGAATATTGTCTTTTTCAAAATAAGGGCAAAAAACTGAATATTTTGTGCTTGTAAACATAGTCACTAAGTCATTTTACTGACCTGGATATTCTTCTGTACTTGTGCCACCATTATCCTAAATTCACCATTATTCCCAAAAGCAAAAATGACAGTCTTGCTTTAAACTGTGACTTGCTCAAGGGCACCTCAGTTATCATTGATGATGAAGACAAGTGTATCTTTTTACTTTTCCTGTGCAGATTTAAATGTATGTGGCGAGGGATTTTAGCAGTCGTCAGCAACGTTTTCACTTGCAACTAAAATGTTATTTCAATCTCTCTGATGTGAGCCTCGGTGTCTACTGGTTATGCACACGTTCACAATGTCATGTATTCTTCACACTTTTGCCACACCAATCAAAACAACATGACTGTTTTTGACAATATAATTTTATTCGGTTAATAATAATTACACGCACTGGCATCACTAGAACACGAAGGAGGTCTTTATACAACGGAGCTCAGGATGACAAACTGAACTTGCGCTCGAGGGTTCCAGCCTTAATCTGATCCTCCTTCCTATCCTGTAAAACAGACGACAAAACAGATGATGGGTTAATATCGTTTCCGTGGCAACAAAGTCATATAACCTCTCTTCACCTTCTGGACATTTTTCTCAACTGCATGTTTCATGAGTGAGCGTTTTGCGATTGTCAAGCAGTTATTTTCATCCCAGTGGGAAAAAGGCAGACGAGCATGATGGGCCCAGCGGTGTAACAATTGCACCAAATTCTCAATGGAATTTCTATTGGCGAGGATTTAGAAGGTGAATCTCCATGACAATGGGGGGGAAATGAAAGCAGGCAGAATTTCAAATGAAGCATTCATTTCTAATGTGAATGGAACTGTGACAAAAGAAATCCAGATCAACTGCACACCTACAAAAAGGAAAAATGAGTCCAAATCCTCAACTAAATAGCTTTTCAGATCCATGATGCCATTCATGACTCAATTTTATGATTATTTTAGACAAAACTATTCTTGTAAATGGCATTATCAGTGACTAGTAAAACTGATATTAGTGCTGCAACATGGTCAAATTACCTCATGCCAATACTGTGTTGTTCACTGCATTATATCACTGACGTTTTGACCACCAGTTTGGCATTGAGTATTGTTAACAGCAGACAGATGCAAAGAAAAGAAGACACCGGCAGCACAGTGGCACTCATTGAGAGAAAGGACTTTAACCTGCAACAATATGTGGGCATATGTTCTTGTCTTTTTTCTGTTTTTCCTTTATCCTATTTTGGTTCTAGTCTATCAGTCTTGCTCTTTATAAAGCCTGAAGAAGCTCGGTGGGCTGAAACTGTGAATAAATGATTCTCTTAATTATCAATATTTGTGCCCATGCTCGCTGTAGTTTTGGTTCTGTGTTCAGACATTAACATGTGCCACTAAATCTGTAGTAAATGGACTTTAGTTATGCCAAAAGATGGTGTAGTTATAAACCGACTGCTTAAGGAGCCCACGGGTGAGTCGTGCTATTAATTTCACACTCGTGGTAGTCAAGCAAAGTGAGGTCAGTGCATCTCGTCTCGTACCCTGTCTGTCTTGAAGACGTAGTAAAGGACGAAGAGAGGCACAACTCCGATCATGGCACCCAGCAGAGATGTCTTAAATGTGGGCCTGAATGTTGCGTAGGGGTTGGCGCGTGCATACACCCAGCGTGTCAGGGCAGGGTCTTCCTGTAACGACAGAAGTATGCAATTAAGTCAAACTATTATTTACTACACATCAAACACAACAAGAGTATAACATATAGTATGAGGCCATGATAATACAACACCGTTGGCATCTCTCTTTGTTGGAAAGCTTTACAACACCCTCTATCCTCATTGGGAAAACACAAAAGAGAGAAACCTCAGGATAAGCAACCCAGGAGGGATCCCTCTGCCAGAACACACCTTGACCATGGAGTACATTCTGACATGTCATGATAAAAATAAATGTACAGGTGTAAATAATAAAATTCATGATGGCTGAATTCTGTTAAGCTGCTTAGGTTTTTCTGGGTCCTGGTATTGTGCATGCTTACTGTCACATTGTTATAGCTTACTGGGATACTTGGCTAAACTTGGGAGAGAGGAGGATGATGGTTAAGCTGTCATCCATGATGGAGAATGACTACCACCCCATGCAGGACACCATCTCAGCACTAGAGAGCTCATTCAGCGACAGGCTGCTCCATCCAAAGTGTGTGAAGGAGCTCTATCTATTGCAGGTCCTTTCTTCCTGCAGCTGTCAGACTCCACAACCAGCACTGCTCCCAGTAGACCACTTACACTTACACACCAAAAAACTGACAATAACCTGATATTTTCTGGTGGAATTTCATTCATTCTCACTGTGCAATATCATTTTCCACTTGTGCAATTTTGTTAATAGTCTGTTTATTGTCAATACTGTATATACTGCTCCTATTTTTATACTTCCTTCCATTTAAATGGTTTATATTTTGTTTACTGTGTTAGCTGGTACATCTTGTTTTTTGCACTATCCCCTTTGCTGCTGTACACTGCAAATTTCCCCACTGCAGAACTAATAAAGGAATATCTTATCTTATCTTAAAACTGAGCTACCATTAATATTATTAGTAACACCTGAGCTTCTCCTATTATGATAAAGTCAAAATGGCAGCTGTGAAATGCCACGGTGTGTACAGAGTAGACAGAAGTAAAGTTAGCAGTAGTACAACTACAATACAGAGAAACAAAATGACATTTACAAGTACAAATAGAAAGTCAATTGTATGTTGGTGTTAGATGGGATGGGACGAGTGGACTACTGCAAGAGACAGACAGGTATGTAGCACACTTAATCTCAAATGGTACTTTATGAATGTCTGTTTGTTGTGCGTTTACTCCTCTGTCTCAGGCATGAGATGTGTATATGACCAAGTGAATTTCCCCTTGTGGGATAATAAAGTTGACCTTTGACCTTTGGGATGGTACATATTGTAGACTACTGCAAGAGACAGACAAGTATGTAGCACTTAATCTCAAATGGTACTTTATGAAACTTTAATGTCTTTTTGTTGTGCGTTTACTCTGTATGTCTCTGGCACATGGTACAACAGTGTAGCACTTCACAAGAAAGAAGATTAACAATGAGTATAATGAGTAGACAGCAATGTTAGCATACTGTAGTTCAGTTGTTTGTCATAAAATAAAACCATCCTGATAATATTACTTCCTTCCTGTCCCATATCAACACAACATGCACATAAATATGCGACTATAAACTCTATAATAACGTTACTCTTTTGTAAAACTGGGTTCATGCTACTGTTAGCAAGTAGCCATTCTCAAGGGTGACATTGCTAGTGAGCCACTCACAATGATCTCGTTCCTGTGCGGGTTGTTGAGTTGTGTCTGATATTGCCTCTTCAGATTGGCTCGTAGCGCTGCTCTGTCTGCTTCTGCACGTCGCTGCTCCGGCGAGAGGTTGAAATACTCATTCGGGTCCAGTGTTTTTGGCCGAGAAGCCAAGGGCGCCTCTCGGTAGTCCGCCATGACTCTTGTTTGATGATGATGCTGGGAGGAAACGTGAACTCGTGAAATCTCGCGTTGATTGTGCGGAATCGTCACTAGTGATGGGAATTCCAGCTCTTTTTAGTGAGCCAGATCATTTGGCTCAGCTCAACCAAAGAAGAAGAGCCGGCTCTTTCGGCTCCCAAACGGTTCTTCGTTTTACCACTTCTGCCTTTTATATAATTCAGCCAAATTTAGCGCTGTGTTGACCTATGATTAGTATGTGTGCACATATATCACTTAAAGGGACTATTTGTAACTTTCAGAAATGCTTGTTAACAGCAACACCTGTGGCTGTTAAGTCAACGAAAGTCAGCGTCAGGCTCGCGCTTGTGCTCGCTCTACATAGACATGAACGAGCATCGCTCAACACAGTGAGGTGACACACGTCAGCTAAAACCAATATCATTCTATATTTCACCTGCTTGGCAGTAATGTTAGCTGACCAGACGAAGGTCTCTCCATGAATCACTGCTGATCCTAGTGTTGGCTTTTCCTGCTTCAGCCTCCCAGGAAAAGCGGGTCAGTGCCGGGATGAAGCAGGAAAAGAAACGTTATCGTCTCCTGACTGCGCCCGCAGCGAGACAATTACGTTTCTCGTTGCGGAGCCCCGTCACTTCACGAGACACGGAAAACCTCTGCTGGTCTGGAGGAGCTGCAGCATTTATTTCTGCACAAATGTCCACTGTACAATCACTAGATATTCTCAGAGCTAAACTAACTCTCCTGCAGTGTGTAGCGAGCGCGCGCGTTCACATCTAGAGGTGGAACCACGCAGTGTGTGAGTGAAGGCAGGCAGAGGAGGAGTGACTTCAGCACACGCGAGCGCGCATATGCGAGCGCGCATGTGTCCCGACCCGGTACATTTATACGCTTAAAAAGTTACAAACAGTCCCTTTAAAAGAGCCGGCTCTTTGAATCGGCTCGTTCTTGACCGACACATCACTAATCGTCACCATAGCAACAACAAACTTTCTCTAAGCTTGTATGAAACAATGAGCGCAGCTAAGGAAAAACAAGAAAAGGAGGAGAGTGATGATGACTTTCAGTATGAAGAAGTGTCTCTAGGAGAAGACTGGAGTTTGACAGAAGGAGAGGAAGATTTGGAGGCGACGGTGAAAGCTATCCAGGACCGAGTAGAGGCCACATCAGCTGCTGCTGCTGCGACCTCCATCACACACCAACCTGAAGCAGTGGATGCCTTCTTACGCAACTTTCTCTTCCACATGTGCATGACAGAAACACTGGACTGTTTCCAGACTGAGTGGACGGAGATGGCGCAGAAAGGGCAGGTGGATACAGAGCTTGTAGGTGTGGTACCGGACGTGTACACTGAGACCCAGAGACTGCACAGCGAGCTGAGCAACTTGCAGCGTGAAGCGGAGGAGTACAGAGCGGCAGCCGCTGCAGGAGCTGTGACTCTGGCGAGGATCCGGAGAGACAGAGACCAACACCGGCTGCAACACAAGCGTGTCGTCCAGGAGAAAAACAAGCTCATCGAGGAGATGAGGAAGCTCAAAGTGCACTGCGACAACTACGAGCCTGCAGTGAAGCGGATGAATGAGAAATACCAGGCAGTTTTAAAGCAGACCATCACGCAGGTGACTTTGGAGAGACCCCAAAACACCACCCCTCTCTGCGGGGATGAAGAAGAAGAAGGAGCCAAAGGCACAACCCATCCAGTGATCCAACCAAGACCTCCTACTACATCTGCAAATAGTCCAAGGAGTCAGACTAGGGTGAAGTCAGTGAAGGCAAATGTTTGTTGAAATAAACATTTTGTCTCACATAACTTTCCCTCATATAATAGAATAGAATAAAAAGCTTTATTGTCATTGTATTAAATACAACGAGATTCACAGTTGCCACTTCTGGTCAGTGCTTTAAAACAAATAATTGACAAGACTAAACGAGGCAGATAAAACATATAACAGGTAAAACACACACACAGTTGTAAAGCAAATAAAACAGGTAAAGTATATGTAATAAATAAATATAAACAGAAGTGTTACACTAGAAGTATAAAATATAAAAAGAAATGTAATGTAAACAGAGGTAATTGCACTTGCAAAATAGATGTAATAAATAAAATGTAAACAAAGTTAGTGGCACTTGAGGTGTATATTGCATCAGGGATATATTGCACAGTCAAATGTATTTCACATTCAGTGTATTAATATTGCACAGATTTATTGTTTGTTCAGTGTCCGTATGGCCCAGGGAAAGGAACTGTTCACGAGTCTGGAGGTGCGGGCTTTCATTGACCTGTAGCGCCTGCCAGAGGGCAGCAGGTCAAACAGGTGATGAGCTGGGTAGGAGGAGTCCCTGAGAATAGTTGTGGACCTACTGCAGGCTGTTAAGCCTTATTGTAGCCTACAGCACAGTTTTGAAGTACCAACACTTTACTGATTTAGTAAACTTTCTGGTTTTATTATACTGCAGTTCAGAAGGAAATGTACTTCATACTGCATTAGATTTACTCAATGTTGACATACATATTTATATGTAGAATAATACTTTACTCCCAACAGTAGCGACATGATAGGCCTAATATAAAATAGCACACATTTTTGTTTTATCCCCCCTTCCATAGCCAGAAATCATCTTTTCCTAATTGTCAGTACTTCACTCAAGGTCACACAGACATTCATTTAATCATGAATATACATTCTACATCCTGTTTACATTCAGTTTTCCCATCAAAAATACTGTTGTCAACAAAATTACAAATTTAAATTGACATTACTATGTTGAATTTATTTTAATGGCACTATTTTATGCCTTAGATTATCATTTTGCTTTTACATTTACTTGTGTGATTCCCCTTTTTATATATATACATATTTTATGAGACCAAAGATTTTCATTACCAATGACTGCTTTGCTGGAATTGACAAATGACAAATTCCCTTAACCTTGAACCATATGATCAGCCACTTGTCATTTGCTCTGTTGTTGAAGTTCAGACATGTTGCACTGTACAATATAACCACAAGAGAGCAGTCTCTAGCAAGCTTTGGTTACACTATACCACAGAGTTAATATCAAACAACTGCAGCTCAAAGCTAGACCAGAGAAACAGCAGGAATCTGCTGAGCTGCACTCAAAGATAAACCAGTAAAGTACCAGTGTCATTCCTGCTCATATTAGGGCTCATGTTTGCTTTTGACAACCACAGCAATGCTACCACTTGTCAGCATGGGTTTGGGCACTACATACAGTAGACAGGCAGTAATATTATAGAGTATATTCAGCACAATTTCAACTTAAGCTATGTGCACTGACATTTCACTAGAATCCTCATGCAAAGATCACATTTTTGCATGACATTTTTTAAGGTATTTACCTAGAGAACAAGAAATCCTTGTATTGGCACAGTGCAATATCACTTTCCTACATTCATATATATTTAGTTTTGTGAGAGTTTATGGCCAATAAACTGTTGTACTTTTTATTACACCAGGGTGATAGAATTTAAAGGTCCCATATCATGGTCATTTTCAGGTTCATACTTGTATTTTGTGTTTCTACAAAAACATTTTTACTGTAATGTTAACAAAACAACTTTATTTTTTTCTCATACTGTCTGCCTGAATATGCCTGTATATACATTCTGTCTGAAATGCTCCGTTTTACGGCATTTCAACAGAATTGCAAAGGAATCATGTTGCTAGGCAACAGTTTGGGTCCATGTTTACTTCCTGTCAGCTGATGTCATGGCGCCTTCAAATGGGGTCGTGTTTACAGTGTTCACGAGAAGAGTCCATATGAACGCCCCCGTAATGTGGTATTCATTTGACTTTGTTAGGGGAAAGTTTTAGTCATACTTCGTTTTTCTTCGTAATTTTATAATATGTCTGAGGAAAATATTGATTTTCCCAACTGACTAATTTTTTTCCCTCTGTCATTATGTCTTTGCATTTCCTGCATTATGTTACCTACTTGCTAGCTTGCTAAATTGTTAGCCTCTGTGGCTTCTAGACGCTGACAGTAATGTTAATTTTGCCGTTGCTTAGCAGTGGTGTTCTCACGACTTAATCACTTGAACGCCAAGCATATGTGTACACGACTTCCCATGTTGTAAACACGGGCTCACGAGTTTCATTTGAAGGCACCATCACTCACATACACTGCAACTGGGAATAAATAAAATGTGATAAAATATGAAATCAATGTTTGTTTAAAACGGTGAAATGGTCTATTTGTGACATCACAAATGGACAGAAATCCTGACGGCTTGTTTCAAAGGCACATTTTCTGAATACGGGCTATGTGTATTTCTCCATGGCTTGAGCGTTTCAATACACAGTATTTATATAGGACTTAAACCTGCTTTATGATAGAAAAGACATGAAAATCATACTTTTTACAATATGGGACCTTTAAGTAAAGCTGAAATGTCATATAGCCGGTTCACAAATATCTCAGTGGCTTATAGATTATGCTATACATAGATATAACTTCTCACACAGAACTTCTTTTTCTCCCTCTTCTTACGTTTCATTCTCAAGTTGTAGAGTGCAGAGATGCTGAGAGAGCTCTTTGATCCGGAGAGGCCCCGGTACGTGTGACCGAATGATTTATTGTCCTCTCAGGACCTCTAAAAAGCGCAAACCGCTCTGCAGTTTTGAAACATCCATTTATGACTTCAAAATTCAATCTGAGACCACACTCCCGGGCCAACCGGGCTCCAATCTCTCTCACTCTCCATAATGTTCAGAGAGACATTTAGTCTCATATTAAATATTAATACGTTTCTGCCCTGGCTGGCACCCGGCAGACCTCCTGGACTCGGAGTTGAACTTTGGGAAGTTTCGGAGCTGTGGGCACAATAGCGACAAAAAGTCTTTTCTTATCCCATTTTTTCTTTCCTTTCTTTGCCCATCTTTCCACAGAACATTTGGTATTCTTTATCGTACATCGGTGATGCTGACAGACGTTTATTTGGATGCACTCACTGTGCAAAGCTTTTGACAGATAATAAAGAGATAAAGGTGTGATATACAGTAGATATGGAGGCAGACTGAGAGAACGGGAAGGAAAAGGCTTGGGAGGATTTCTATCGGCAGTCTGTGCTACCTTGCAAGACTTAATCACTCCCAGTAATCAGAAGTCATTTTGTGCTGTTTTTGGTCTTTTTTAAAATTACTTCTACATGCGAGCTTGGCTCGGAAAGTGGAAGCAGGTTTCATTTCCGACCACAAGCTAAAAGTTCTCCTTATTCTTCACCAAAGGGCCCCTGAAGTGGTTTGTAGACTTAGACAATGACCTAATGTGTTATGCTGCTCTTTGGTGCTTATTCATAATATTTCCTGGCCCAGAGACTCCATTACTCTGCTGCCCTTGAGGAATGCATCTAAGGAATGTAATGTTCCTATCCACCCTTGTTTTCATCTACAGTTTATAAGTGTGCCAGTTAAGAGCCTTTGTAAATTTCACAAATGGTTACAAAGTCAATGAGGTGGTGGCCGGAGGCTGGCTATTTCCAGCTAACATTTTGTGCCTCCCAAGCCCATATTACCCTTTCCCTCCTGCCCACCTACCAACATGGTTGTCTTCCGCAGCCTTTATAAGAAGTTTTCAACTTTGCAGCTCCATCTTAAACGCCTCGGGCTGATTGGAATTCCTCCCCCGCCTGCCCGACTCCCTACGCTGCCCCCTCAGCTCCTCTCTCCACTGACAGCCCTGTCCACTTCACGGCCTGCGACGACCTTTGTGTCATAACAAAGAGAAAGGAGAATGAGAGGGAGAGCCCACTTGGCTCAGGGTGAACCAAACCTGCCTCGCATCGCTTTATCTCCCTCCCTCTGTCACTAAATCCTTTGTCCTGTTTATGCAACTGAATTACAGCAGGCTTTGAATTGTGATTGATCGAGAGTAGCCTAGTTAGCAGCCATATATATGATGTGTTGGATCCTTATTCCTGCAGATATATTTTTAAGAAATGCCGCTTGCTCAATTCATCAATTCTCTCTGCCACCCTATTCTAATCTATATCTGTGAAATTGATTCACCCTGTCTGAGAGTATTCCCTTCTCAATAAATCAGCTTTCCACAGACCTATATATTGGGCAGCGGGTCAAACTCAGCAATATTTTCTGCTTTAATGTACTGAGCAGGGCAGAGATGGGGCCGTGGCAGTGACTCAGCAGGCATCCATCATCTTCAAGGAGAGCTATACGCCGACGAATTGCCCAGAGATGGAATTGACAAAATCTTGCATTTTTTTTTTTCTTTCAGCTATGCTCATCTCAACGCCCGGCTTTTACGTCAATTTTCAGATTTCTCTGGCAATATTCGCTCCACAGCTAAAGGGATTTATTGCCTGTGAATTCCTAATAGTGAAGGGTGTGGGGATTCCTGATGCCTGGGCTGTCAAGATCGGTATCCAGCGTGTTGTCGTTGGCTCGTGAACACCTTGTAAAAACCAATTTTGGTCAAGATTGTAATTTCTTTGCTTCTAATGGGTTTAGGAAAGTCTCGAGAACCCCCTTTTTAAATACATTAGCTGAACTCAAAAATGCATGGTGGTCAAATTTAAACCAACACTGTTTTTTCCTCAGTTCTTGACATTTTATGATGAGTGATTTTCCAATCATAGCCAGCGTTGGATTTGGAACCAGGCAAAGTGGGCCACTGCCTTGAGGCCCCAGAAGCCCCGGGTCAATCCATATCAGTTGATTAAACATAAGTTTGACATTTTGGGAAATGCGCTTATTTGCTTTCTTGCCGAGAGTTGCATGAGAAGATTGATACCACTTTCATGTCTGTACAGTAAATATGAAGCTGAAGCCAATGCGGATGTCGATATCAACGAACCCATTGGACGCAAGACCCCTGCATTCACAATATGGGCGTTTCAGTCATAACAAATCCACCCTCACAGCTTAGATCTGCGAGGTCTCTTGCCGCCAACCATCAGAGGGGAAATGGTCTGTTTAGTGATGTGAACAGATAAGAAATACTTAACTGTCTCGCACTCACTCTAGTGCATTTGTGTCTCAGCCTAAATGTTTTTTTTCGATACACAACCAGTGGGCTACCTCCGTATCCAAGAAGTGAAGCCAATGTGAAAGTGCCTTAAACTTGCATTCTTTCTAAAAGCCAGCAGGGGGCGACTCCTCTGGTTGCAAAAATAAGTCAGATTGTATAGAAGTCTATGAGAAAATGAGCCTACTTCTCACTTGATTTATTACCTCAGTAAACATTGTACACATACTTTTATGGTCTCAATCACTAGTTTCAAGTCTTCTTCAATACAGCATGATGTTCATTTAGTAAATTACGGTCTCATTTAGAGTCAAATAGACCATAAAGTAGGGTATGTTTTAAGGCGTGGCTACCTTGTGATTGACCGGTGATTGACTGCGTTGCCTGATCTGGGAGTTGTCCGTGTTTTTGTCTTACAACTTTAACCCTTTCACAGTTTTTTTTTCAGTTCATGAAAGTAAATTGTAACATTTTGGTCGCATAAAAATGTCTTATTCAGCGTTTGGTTGTACTTAGCTCCACCCTCTCGTGTCATAGATGGCGACAGCCAAAATGCCGAACTCGAGGCTTCAAAACGGCAGTCCACAAACCAATGGGTGACGTCACGGTGACTACGTCCATTTTTTATACACCGTCTATGGTTCTAGCTTCATATTTAGCAATTCCTTTAAACCAATACTGACGTTTCTTAATTCCTGACATTTTATGATGCAGGGTCATTTGTATCCAATGGAAACCACGAGCAACGTCATAGTAGTCTATTTAGGCCTACTGTATATTGGCAATGTGAAGCCTTCTAGCAACAAGGTACATGACTGTATGACTGCAGCATCAACATTATGTAGTTTATGGATATCATTAGAGACTGTGACTACAAAGTTTGATCTAAATTAGATTTCAACAGTGTCAGAGACATTGTTTCTAGTGACAAAATGAAGGGATTGTAGGTGGCAGACTGCCTCTGGATGTGCAGACGAAGGCTTTGTTTATAATAAGAATCTGACAGAGCCTAGAAAAGTCAATGAATTCTGCATTGGCCCATAAATAACCCTCCCGCTGCCATATACATGTTGAAAGGTCAGCAGGCTGATATATTGAGCTGACATCACAACGGCGTTACTGAGGACTTACACATATCACACATGCATCTCTGTTCCTCTCTCGCTCTCTTTCTGCCTTTCTACTAATTAGGGCCAGAGCGATGTGACAGGGCCGGGCCGCTGTGACAGCAGTTAGAGGAAGTCTTGACAAGCAGAGTTAGGGAGGCTGTTTGGGGGAGGTGATGTCAGGCCGAAGAGGAGTGACACGAGGTGAGGGAAGACAGCCAACGCCCTGTATCTGAAGTGATGGGAAGTGGCAGGAGATGAAGGGAAGGAGCCAAATTCAGCCTGAAAGCGTGGTCATAGTCTGAGGTCAGCGGGTACAGAGAATAGACGA
>CAKAOI010025887.1:0-89395 GCA_916701655.1 Sebastiscus albofasciatus | reverse complement strand
GGCATTATCTTCTTAAATGTGCGCTTATTTGCATACAGAAATCTGAACATTGGATTAAGCTGGGTCCAAAATTCTTGTTCCATTTTGTTGACATATTAGAGTCAAATGTCTGTACAGTAAGAGAATTTTGGATATCTCTTTGTATCACTCCATAAATCAGAAAATACTGTCAACAACAGCCGTTAAAAATCTAATTTTTGCCATGTTGTAAGGAATAAAATGTTAAAATCATTGCTATGTATGAACTATAAATGAACAAACCCCTCTGTTAAAACCTTCAGAATATAGAGAGGAATGAAACTGGAAAGTTTGGTGGATGTAAGTGCTCAAACAGCCTTTAAAGACATGGATTGTAAAATTCCAGATATTTTTAAGACACTACAGGTGAAAGAGGTACAACATGTTAACTAATAGATATCACCATGAAACTTCCCCAGTTGATTCGTGACATGCCTTGTCATGTTCTGGCTGAGGTCCAATGTTGGAAAAACCTTTATTGCCTAAAATGTAAAAAAAATGTATAAGCACTGCAGTCAAAATGCAATAAAGTAAAAGTGCAAACAACTTGGCAGTACATTTAATTTAGTAACAAAAACAAACTGGTGTTGATCTGTAGATAAGTTTATGTGTAAGAAGCACTTTAAAGTTGCAACATCAGTTTTTATGAGCTATAATGCGTCATCTTCATCTGCAAAGTAAAGACTACTGTCAGTCAGATACATGTAGTGGAGTTAAAGTATAAACCAGCACAAACTGGAGATACATAATTAAAGTATTCATACCTTAAAAGGGCACTATTTTCAGGGAGAGGGTGGTGAGATCTGCAGTAGCAACTTCAGCTAAAATATGTCTTGTCAAGAATGTAACATCAAAAAAGGAAACAAGACATTCAGAGTATCTTGCTTTATTAAAGAACTGTATACATTCAGTAGTATGTTCTAAAATGCTTCTCAGGAGTTTGTTGATTTCTGCCACAGAAAAAGTTCCTGGTGTTATTCACATATAAATAAATACTTGTGTAAAATGAGGTGTTTTCTTTCTGTCGTATTTCAAGAACATAAATATCTGATTGAAATCTACGTAAGCATGCCAATATATCAAATTTAATTATGCTTAGAGCCAAATTCTGTGTTAAGCTCTGCTGCAGACATCTGCTACTCAAATAAATAAATGTAAATTTAGCTTCTTTTTTTTTTAAATATGATTTATATTATATTATATAATTGTAGACTATGTATTTTTCTGGGCATATTCTATTGTTGTTTGATGTATAACCATCTGTACTCAATGTGCCAAGTATCTGCGCTCTTCTCTTTAGCAAATTTGCTATAATTACCTACTTTTTTACTTTGGTTTAAAGGAGAAGTGTGTAACATTTCGGGGGGATCTATTAGCAGAAATGGAATATATAATATTAATAACTATGTTTTCATTAGTGTATAATCACCTGAAACTAAGAATCGCTGTGTTTTCGTCAGCCTAGCATGAGCCCTTCATATCTACATAGGGAGCGGGTCCTCTTCACAGAGTCCGCCTTGTTTCTACAGTAGCCCAGAACGGACAAACCAAACACTACATGGCTCCAGAGAGCCTTTTGAGTTTTTACATTACCTGTAGGCCACCGTAGTTCTCCAACACACTTGTAAATATGCGGTAATGTAAGCTGACTGCAAAACGGTTGTGTCTAGAAGGTAACCTCCAAGTTGCGAAACTCTCACAAGATGGTTAAGTTTAGGCATTGACCTTGAATAGTTAAAAGGCCGTCAGGCAGCGAGTCTCCCAAGAGTGTTCGTGCGTTTTCCCAACTCGAGGTTCAACTTCTATACACGACTGTGCAAGACTGTGGTATCACCAGCCGCCGTCTGACTTCCGTTGCTCCTATAAAGTAGTGTTATTATGGAGTACTCAGTTGGTTGCAATCTGCATCCACACCACTAGATGTCACCAAACACTACACACTGTACCTTTAATTAAGGTTTCCATTGAAGAGTCAGATTTGCATGAGAAAGAATCTTGCTTAAAGCTTAAAAGGACAGCAGTGAGGAAAATAACTATGACACTGAATGACCTTGTGTTGAATGTGTCACCACATTAAGAGCAAAAAGAGCAGCTTTCAGCATTTTGCTGTCCCTCAACCGCTGCATCTTTAGCCTCTCCAACCTGGGAGTCAGGATGATAAAAATAGTCATCAATGAGATGATTAACAGGAAGTGAAAGAGAAAAGATATACTTCTGCTACACCCAATTACAATATGTTAATCTTGTGTTAACGTTTCTCTAATCTTTGCTTTTTGTTTTTAACTGTGACATGCTGAATAGTTTATATCTCATCAGGACCATAAATATGATTCAGATTAATCCAGGGAATCTAACTGCAATGAAGGGGAACAATGCTTTGTTTGAGGGGTCTCTAGCCAAAAAAAGCCAAAAACACTCTGCATC
This sequence comes from Sebastiscus albofasciatus, assembly GCA_916701655.1. Taxonomy (NCBI): domain Eukaryota; kingdom Metazoa; phylum Chordata; class Actinopteri; order Perciformes; family Sebastidae; genus Sebastiscus; species Sebastiscus albofasciatus. The sequence goes on along the minus strand of CAKAOI010025887.1, from coordinate 86,953 downwards.
ATCAGTGAATATGATAATCCACTTCTCACACTTCACATATATTAGGATAGGAAGACACATCAGCTCAGACTTCAACAGTAACAATCACACAACTGTGAGAACTTGGTCGTCTTTCCCCACTGCCAGTATGGGACGCCAATGGCTTATGTGGACAGCATTTCAAAATCTAAAAAGGTAGCCCAGTTCTGGTCATTATCCCAGTTCATCCTGCTGCCCGCTGCTCTCCTCCACAGTGGGGAAGCATCCTGCGAGCTCATTGGTCAGCACGTGCTTCTGTCCACCCCAGAGAAAATGCGTAGGCTGTCCCGATTGGTCGTGCTTCGGAGCATAAACAAAGAATGGGCTGAGCTCGATGGCCAGAGCCGACCTGACCAGGCCGACCGCCCCTCCGCGCTCTGAACAGGGATGGTAAACTCGTCCGCTGACGGGATGCATGTACAGCGCCTCCGGACGGAACGGGGTGGACAGCTTCTCCGCCCCGCCGCAGTACGACAGCAGCTCCTGATCATCTCCCGTGACTCCTGGCGACCCCGCGGGATTCTGCAGCAGGTGGGTGAAGACCACGGGACGGTCATCGCAGCGCACGAAGTTCCTCTCCCTGCCACACAGGGACAAGAAGGGGAAGTCCTCCTCGTAACGACCGCTCTGATTTGAACGCAGCCGAGTGAAGAAGAAGACCAGGAACTTTTTGTCTGGTGATAAAGAAACAGGGATAACTGAGCAAATACAGCAGCAGAGAGCTCAAGCAATGAAAAATATGAGTTATTAGTCAGATCAGAAATACATTGAAGGCATCGGCAGTGGCTGGAATTTGTTGACAATAACGAAATAAAGAATATTGACAGCCTTGATTTTGGAGTGTGTAAACTTCTGTTTTAAATGAGTGAATATTGTGATTACATGGTGCATATTCCTAAATAAATTTAAGTTTTATCCAATTATCAAACAGCAAACCTTTATTCCTAATTCTAATATTCCAGGTTGGGATTACTGTACATAATGTGCAGAGATGGGGAGGATCCAATGTTAATCCAGACATGCTATTTTATTTATACATAGTATACTGATTGTTTAAAGGGACTGTTTGTAACTTGTAACTTAGTTATATCTAGTGAAGCCCGTCTGTTAAACATTGTTGGCCGCAGTCGAAGGACGCGGGGGAGACTGTAGCTTTGGTCTCCAGGACCGGAGTCTCTGCTGTACTCTGCTCCTCTGCCTGCTTGCCTTCACTCACACACCGCGCTCGTTCTAGCTATTTCACTCCACTAGTGCATGCACGCACACTCCACACTGCAGAAGAGTTAGTTTAGCTCTGAGAATATCTAGTGAATGTACAGTGGACGTTTATGCAGAAATAAATGCTGCAGCTCCTCCAGACCAACAGAGGTTTCCTGTGTCTTGTGAAGTGACGTGGCTCCGCAGCGAGAAGCGTTATCGTCTCCGACCAAAACTCCAGTGTCTCCCCTGTTCCTTCCGACCGCGGTCGGGAGGCTGAAGCAGGAAAAGCCAACACTAGGATCAGCAGTAATTCATGGAGAGACCTTCATCTGGTCAGCTAACATTACTGCCAAGCAGCTGAAATATAGAGTGATATTGTGGTTTTAGCTGACGTGTGTCGCCTCACTGTTTTGAGCGATGCTCCTTCATGTCTCTTTAGAGCGAGCGAGCGTGAGCCCGACGCTGACTTTAGTTGACTTAACGGCCACAGGTGTTGCTGTTAACAAGCATTTCTGAAAGTTGCAAACAGTCCCTTTAATACATGCAGAAACAAAACTTGTGTTTTTTAATGATTGAATGCTTTTGTTCTCAAACTAACATGCTAAATTGCTCGTCATGCTAACTCCATCTGACTGTCCATGGCATATTCACAAAATCTGCAAAACTGTCAGACTGTTCCTTTAGGCTGTTTTACACTTCAGTTAAAGTCTATAAAGTGGAGGTAATTTGGGGATATTCCTAAATCCCAGTTAAGGATGCATTTGGGCTGAATTATAGCACTTTATTTGCGTTGTTGTGTGTTCATTTTTTACCTTTGAAGCAGGTGACAAAGTTCTTCACTTTAGTGTCATCGAGGAAAAGCTGTAAGTGAATCACACACCAACATGTCATGATAGCAGGAGAATCTACTGGATAAATGTGTTGTTGAAGGTTTGTGTCAGTTTAAACACTCACCTGTCCTTGGTGGTCAATGTAGTAGAAGTACTCTCTGATCCGTGGTTCTGGGCTCTGGCCCTGGATGTATGTAGCGGTGGTTCTGGAGGCTGTGTAGCCGGCGGGCAGGCAGCGCAGAGCGGTCAGAGCTCTGAGACTGAGAGCCGCGGTCCGGAGGAACAACATGACTGAACACAGAGGACGACTAGTGTGTCAGACAGAAGTTATTTAACTGTCTCTGGTTACACTGCTGGCTTTACCCTCATGTTATTGTTTACAGAGATACAACCCGGAAGTATTTTACTGATGCAACGTCCTCAGTTTCTGACTACCGCCGCCTAGTGGACATGATTATACTGTAGTTTTATAATATATTATATTCAATACACTGCATCAAAGGTCTAATAAGGTAGAAAAACAAAACAAAACAAAAGAGCAGGGTTTACATAAATAAATAAATAAATTAATAAATAAATTAAAAAGCTTTTTATTTTTGCTTATGAATAAAAACTGTTACAATAACATGAAAGAAAATACCAATAATTAAGTAGATTTAGATTTTAAATTTAATTAGTGGAGTGTGGAGCAGTAGATTAGCAGGAAAAAAAATAAAAATAATAATAATAATTATTATTATCATAATAATAATAAGAAGAACTAAAATAAAATAATAATATTACTAATAATTAAATTCTCTCCATTATTCCTGTTGCCGTTAAGTAATTAATTAGAAGATGTGTGTACTTTCTTAGATGTCTTTCCTAGCAGATTCCCCATTGTAATATTTCCATCATCTACTCCTCATAGCAATTCCCTTCTTTCTTTGTCATATTTGTTGCACTCTATAAGAACATGCTTGACTGTTTCAGGTTTATTACAGTGCGTAGTGCATAGTCCAGTTGGGTGCTTGCCTATTGTATGGAGTGTTTGGTTTAATCCTGTATGTCCTATTTTCAGACGGGTAATGACCATCTCTTCCCTAGCCTAGTGGACATGATTATACTTTTGTTTTATAATACAAATTCAATACACTGCATGAAAGGTCTAATAAGGTGGAAAAACAAAACAAAACAAAAGAGCAGGGTTTAAATAAATAAATAAATAAATAAAAGGAGGACGGTCTGCAGGACAGATAATAATGCACACAGTGCACTTTCATAGACTAAGCTACTGGAGTTACCATGCACTATACTCATTTTTAACAGTCTCTTCTGCACTATATTCACTTCTTTAATAGTCGTGTATCACAGCTGTTACCCTGCACTATATTCAGTTTTAACAGTTTTCTTCATCTCCTTGTATTTTTACATCTGGCATATTTTTTTTTTGTACTTTGCACTACTAACTTTTTTACTGTATTTTTACTAACATGTTTTGCACTATGCTGTGATGCTAGAAACTTGAATTTCCCTCTGGATCAATAAAGTTACTATCTATCTATCTATCTATCTATCTATCTATCTATCTATCTAATCATTCAATCTTTGCAGCTCATAGTTGGTAAACAGTGTGAGCAGCCTACATACTGTATGATAATAACTTGGGAATGTGTGATTCCAAGCAGAGAGATGTAGGCTATAGGCCTATAATGTTGAGTGAACACACAAAGAGGCTCTTCAGGGAGCTGCATGTAAATGTCTTGGCTGATAAAAGAAGCACATAAACAACAACATTCCTCCACAACAGACAGACAGACAAACACCCCCTAAAACAGAGTAGAAACAGAGGCTTCTTTGGCTCCACAGATGAGGGACTGACGGCACACAAAGCGGCTGATTCACAACAGTAATGACTTCAACTTCTCCCAAAAAAAACCCTCGTTTGTGAAGCTCCAGCTGTGACTGAAGGACTCCTAAAAGGATTCCTCCAGCTACCTGAACCCTGAACCCAGAGCTCCTCTTCCTCTTCCTCTTCCTCCTCCTCTTCCTCCTCCTCCAGGTAGGGTGGAGCTGTTTCTACCTGTGGACACTGGATAGTCATTCAAACATGGCGTTGTAGTCGGACTTTAGAGTGCTTTTATCGACACATATTCACAGTAAGTTTGTCTTTGATGGTTCACGGTGTTAAATTAGCACTTCATTAGTCAAATGTATTAAGATAATTAAGTAAACAAGCTAAAGTATCTTAAAGGCGACGGAGACATGTTTTCTCTCGGTTTTTAACACCTTTGGAACTACAAACGGCTCCACTGTTGTTGACATGAAGTTTAGAAAGCTTCCTTGTTAAGAAAAGTGTGTTTTTGGTTGATTATTTCCTCTATAAAACTCTTTAATCACGATAAATACTCCTTATTCACTATAAATGCCCTTTATTCACTCCCTGTTTACTTTGTTTTGATGTTTATGACGTCCTGACGTCAACTGATGTCAACTGTCGCTCAGGCGTTCTACAAGTGACAAGATAATATTCATTATAATATCTTTATGTGTTTTGTTGTTGAGCAGGTAACGTTATGAGCCAGCCACCCCGTTCAAACCGGGGCCACCGGGAGAGGAACGGAGACCACCGGGAGAGGAACGGAGACCACCGACACTACCGGGACTCTCCCCGAGATGACAGACGGTCATCATCGGACAGGTGCGTTCAATGTCTGTCTGTAAACATCACCAACAACATTCTCTGGTTTACCTGCAATATTATAGTTTTCCCATCATCTGTCCACAGTTTAGACATGAATGGGTGTCAGTGCTACTTATAAACTCAGATTTGTTTTTTTTAAATAATTTTTCCTCATTTTTGACAATTTGTGGTTCTTTTAAATGGTTTCAAATAAGAAATGTGTCCATAAAGATTGATAAACCTGGATACAATTAAAAAAATATGACAATTAACAATTACTAGACTATACTACGAGTCATTCTCTAGAGTATTATAGCTTAAATATGCTTAATATATATATTTATATATATATAAATATATAACCTTTATTTAACTAGGAAGTCCACCTACTAATTCCATCCAGCACCACTATTGTACAGTGGTTTTCAAAGTGGGGTCTGGGGACCCCCACGGGTCCTTGAGAGGTTTCCAGGGGGGTCCCCAGCAAAAAAAAGGGGAATAAGTTAATTTGACTATAATTCCATCCATAAGTTATACAATGGCAGAATGTATGACTATTTTAGGCATGGGTTTCATACACTTTCTGTTATAAAACATCTAAAAGGAAAAAACCCTATCAGATGGGGGACCCTGGGACCAAATAGTGGTCTAATTTGTGTCAGATTATAGAGGTCATTGACGTGAATAACAATTTGAGAACCACTGCATTATTGTACAGTGTATCATAAGTTCAGCCACTATTCTTAGAACTGTAGTTTACTGCGTCTTAATTATTTAAGGCTTTTTTATTATATTTTTTTGTCACCTACCTTATTGAATGTTGTTATCGCATTTGTTTTTGTGATTAATGTGTACCGGCTGCTGTAACACTGCAATTTGGGATTATTTAACTAATGAAAAGATTAGGCCTCTTTTACGACATGGAAAAGAATCAGTTCCTCAATGATACCAGGTGGAAGTGGGAGATAACTTCCTCATGCATGTGTTTCTGTGCTTCAGGTCTCCCTCCTCTCGACCCCCATACTACCCCAGAGAAGCCGACTCCCCTCCCAAACATGTGCGGGAAGTCCCTCGAGTGGAGCACCAGGAGTCCAGTTGCACAAACATTTGCTCCAGGAGAGGTAAATCAGGATCAGACTGGCAGTATCTGGGTCGACTATAAAATGAAAGCTCTTCTAAGAGAAGCTGCTGCGTCACAGGGCGGACTTTGGTTTCAGTCACATTGCAGCTCTGTCATTCCTCCTATAAATACTGGACCGACCGGTTTTCTGCTGTTTACAGGCCTCCCTTTTTTCTCACAGTTAACAGGAGAAAGCTGATAACCTGATACCTGAGACTAATACATTAATCACATGCTTCTGACCATTTTCATTCATGTAACAAAAGAGTTGATCCTCTAGGAATGTTAATAACGTTAGTTGACCCACAGAAAAACAACAATTTTGATAATCGGTTAATTGTTTAAGTCATTTATCAAGCAAAAGTTTTGGTTCCAGCTTTTCAAATGTAAGGATTTGTTACTTTATTCTGTTTCATATCATTGTAAATGTAATATACAGTGTTTGGGTTTTAATCAGACACACCACTATATGCTCTGGGAACTTGTGATGGGCATTTTTGCTAATTTTTTGCCCGTTTTTTGAGATTAAAGGTTATGTTGATTACATTTTTATGTAAACAAATATTTTTTTAAAACCAATAAATCATATATTTTAGTTATTTTTTGCACTTGTTTATATCATTATACAGTATATTTACTATGTACATGGTGGTGCTGAAGGAGCACTGTTTCTTTCCCCTATACACTAAGTACTATATATGGAGAGAATGACAACAAACTGTACCTCGATCTGATTTAACGATCTCACTCCTCACCTGTTTCCTGTGTCAACTCCCTTCAGGCATCGTGCTGATCTGCGCCATACTGACCAACGCCCTGGTCCTGATCTGTCTGATTGCAGCTCACATGGTGTCATCAGGACTGTCCTCTGTGGGCGGGCTGGGTGGCTTCAACATCAACTCCAACTTCAACCTGCAGGGCACCGAGCTGACGAAGGCACGAGAGCTGGACGCGCAGTACAGCCAGATGAGGGCGCCGGGCCTCTACGGTGGCATCCCCTTCAGCCTGATCTTCGGGGTCCTCTCGCTGCTGTTTGTGGTCGCCGGGAATAAACCGCCTCACCTGATGTCCCGGAAGCTTCTCTACGGAGCGCTGGTGTTCCAGGCGGTGGGTGCAGTGGTGTACGTGGTGGCCGTGGGGCTTTACCTCCACTTTATCATCGGGGTCAACGCCACAGATGTGTGTCAGAAGCGCGAGATACTGTACGCCCGGAGCGGCTACACCTGGATGAACTGTGATGTGGGAGGGGCGGACGCAGCCGTGGCTCTGTTTGGACTCATCACGGCGATCCTGTACGTAGCCGGCACAGTGCTCACCTTCCAGACGATACGGAGAGTGAGGCGCTACCTGCAGGAGCGAAAACGCAGAGAGGTGGAAAAACAGCATGCCCGGGCCAACCCACAGAGAGGCCCGCTGAGGGCTGAGACCACCTCTGTGTGACGAGCCAGAGAAGAATGGACATCTGGGGGGTCTGTATCACAAATAAGATAAGTGGGTTACTAATGTGACTGAGGGTTTCTGGTGTCATGAAGCTGGCTCACTTTTAACCGGGGTAGATCACCATGGAAACCTACTGTGTGCTGCACGGCTTACCCTGTTCCCAGGTTATGTTCAGAGCGTCAGATCGCCCACTGACCAATCGGATCACTGAAAATATGGAGTCATATTTCCAACTGGATCCTGACGTGGATAAAAGTACAGAGTTTACAACAATGGGACATGTAATAGACATTTTTATAGGTTTTTCATACCATGAAGCCCCTGAAATGTCATGCTTTGAATTTTTTTTCTGAACTACTTTTGTGTTCCCTCACTTTTAGTTTTGCATTACTTTACAATAACTTTTACACAAAAAATTACAAAATGGAAGCCTGAGTTATGCAAGTAGCATAGAGCATGGACATATTGTAATATATGATGTATTAGTTGCAGTTTCGAGGCCACCCGCCTCCCAAAGAAACCATCTTTGACGTTCATTTAACTTTTTAGTTTGGCTCATGTCCCATCCGCTAACATGGAGGGGGCGGGGTTTATGACCTATAATGCAACCAGCCACCAGGGGGCGATCGAGATGTTTTGTCTTCACTTTTGGGGAGCTGCCATGTCGTCCATCTTTATATACAGTCTATGGCTGTGACACATTATTCTTAATGGGTCAAACTCTAGCTACATGCAGGCGTTGTGTTCGTGCAGTGAATTGACATGGTGCCGGCTGAGCTTTGTGTTGAAGCTAATCTTGAGCTCCTGTGGTGTACATATTGGCAACACATCTGTCATATATCTGATAGAAGCTCAGGGTTCAAAGCATGCACGTCTGGCGTCACAATGCTGTTCATTAATCAGGGGCTGTAAAAGCTAGCCACAGCAGACAGGTGTAGCCAGCTACGGTCACGGTGGCTGCAAACTGCCAGAGCTCGACCTTTCACTGAGGATCACGGAAAAAGTAGTTCCGGGAAGAAGAAAAAAAAATCCGACCGTGACCTTTCTGGGCCAACGTGGTATACCGTAATAATTATGTCATAGATAGAAGAACAATGTCTTGCACAACCTTGTGTCCAGGTAAATAGAAAGATAGTTTACTACACTAACACTCCAATGAATGACGCTAATAGCTGCCTATTGTACTGTAGTCATTTTCTGTCATGCTTTTACACTCTTATTCCATCACTGCAGCTCAGGATAACATGATTATTTAAGCTAAATGAGATAATTTTTCAGGACAAAAATCCACATGTACTGTAAATTATAAATGCAACATGCTTTTAAGTGTATCACATTGTAGTTGTGTGATTTTTTTAATGTGTATATTTTATCTGACAACAGCACAGCAGTTTTTGCTGCCCTTGCGTATCACTGTTTCTTCCCACGTCACATTAAATACTCCACTCGTGGTTCTAATGATGTTGCATGTCATTGGCTCTTAATTGTGTGTGAGCACGCTTGTGGCTGGATCAGTAAACTGAACCAGTTATTAATCAGCTTCTCCAGCTTTAGTTATTATATCCAGGATTATCTATGTACGGCTCAGTGAAGCCAGGTAGCTCAAAAGAGAGCCAGACTTAAGTTTAACTTGCTTTGTGATACAGGTTCAATCTGGGAGGAAGTTCATTTTCAAGTGAATTGTTTGTATGTTGGATTAGTCTGTGTGAACTCAGGCGGGGATTTCTATAAATGCTTTTAACGTGTATAATTAATGTGTTTTTATATCAAAATTTTTGATACTGAAACTGTACAAGAATGTTTCTACTCGAATTAAACCTCCATCAATGTGATTATATTCAACTGTTCTGTTGTTTGTGATTACAAGCGTGATAAACAAAACAGCCTATAGGGGGCACCAGAGCTCTATACAACTCCTGCTGTTGTGGTCACTCTCTGTCCTCTCTGTCATAGGCTTCCTGCCAACCATGACATCACTGCTATATGACCCCCCTCCCATCTCCGCTGTCACACAATGGGCCACACATAGACAAAAGGATACAGCAGTGATGTAACTGTTGGACTGTTCAGACTTAATTACTAAGAAAAGAAATCCTCCAGGGTGATGTAATTACCCAAGTTCTAATTTTACCGTTTCAGATAACACAATGCAGCGATTGTATCACAGCAGCACTAACAGGACAACGTGGCATTAGCGGAGAGAAATGCAGGGCTGTTGCTTGTTGTTGAGCTCTAATTAACCTTGTACATTTAGAAAGGGTCAGTTCAGCCAATTTACAAAACACATTTTTAGTGGTTTGCTGTTTCAGTATTATGTGACAAGTTTTGACATCAATCGCTAAGATTTCTGCCGCCAACCCAATACAATACAGGTGAATGGATTAGTTTTATTATGGATGGTTTGGACACAAAAAAAGCTATTTGAAGGCATCAACTTGGGCTTTTGGACATTTTATATATCAAACAATCAATTCATTGAGAAAATGATTAGAGATGATTAGAAATCAATCATGGAAATCATTATTTTCAGCCCTAGGTTAATCTGATGATTATTGTCTGTAGTAATCATTTGCTATATATAAAATGTCACAAAAGTAAAAAAAAAACTTGCTTAAACACAAAGTGATGTCTCCAAATAACTTGTTTTGTCACCGGCAGTCTAAATATCTAAAACGATTCAGTTTACAATGACATAAAATGGAGAGAACCAGTAAATACTTCTCATTGGAGAAGCTGTAATCAGAAAATATTTGGCTTTTTTCTCTTTTAAAATGACTTTAACAGCTAGTAATGAAAGTTAATTTTCTGTGCCCTTATCGCTTCAGCTCTAGAATTTTGTACTTAAAGTAAAAAGTTAAAGAACTCAATTATAACTTAATATTTTTGAAAGATGAAAAAAAAACAAACAGGCCAGGTTTTTGGATTATCCCAGATTATTTTAGGAAAATCAAATGTGATGTTTCAATGTCTTGAGCAGCACAAACAAGATTCCATTGAGCTCCACTGTGCTGGGCTGGCGGCAGAAGTTTAAGAAGCAAATATCTATAATTCTTGTCAAATAAAACCCAAACTATCTACAAGGCTAGTTGGATACCAAGATACAGTTGCATGAGAAAATGTGTTTGTGTAAACTGTGAACAAAGCCTTTAAAAAAAAGCTCTTGACAAACAAAACTAACAGATGGCTCAAAGTCATTGTTTGTTGTGGTTATCTGAAAACTTTAATTTATAATATAGCAAAAGTAGCTCTCTTGTGCGATTTGCCGTTATCAAGAAGTCTGTAACACTGTTCTGAGAACATTCATTGAGCTGGTAATAACTGTAGGATGATTCCCCCCACCACGTTCAGCGTTTCCTCAGCACTGCAGCACCACTCTGAACTCTGCACACCCCCCGACAACACAAACCTGGAATATCAGCCTTTTGAAATAATCATCTTTTTCTCTCAGAGAATATTAGTACGCTTCAGTGACTAGGTCACTTTAAAGTATTAAACTCCTAGGAGTTAGTTTAACAGTTTTACTAACTCCGACAACTGTAAGGCCATCAGCCGCGACGAAACGGGGGAAAATGTGTGCTACAACACAAAAACAGAATGGTCCGTATCTCAAAGTACCACTTAACATAGAATGATTCTCAAAAGTCGAATAAACAGCATTCAAAGTGCTTCCTCAAATTAAAGATATGGTAAAAATCAATTACATGTGAAGATTTAAATCAACGTAAAGTGTTATAAAAATTGCATTGCGTTTTTCAAGGGGCATAGAGTTAACAGTAGAAAATAAAGTAAATAACAAAAACACAGTCTCTCTGGTCCAGAAGCATGTTCAGAATACTCTGAGGTTTTTTGGAGGGAGCGGTTACGACTTAACGCAGTGCAGAGCATCAAGACAGACGGTCCTGATTCAACAGTCCTCCATCGGAAATCCTGGATGAGACCAGCTGTTGTGGAGGGTGGAGGGGGGGGGAGGGCTGAAGTTAGAGGGGTGTGACGAAATAGTCTGCAGGTTTCTGGTAGCTGTGTGCTGGCTGGTTGTGTGTTTGAATTTGCTGTTGTTGCTGCTGTTGCTGCTGCTGCTGCTGCTGCTGCTGGATGATCTGCCGGACTTCCTCCTCCAGCTCTGGCGGGATGATAAGCTGGTCGTCGGGGTCCGGCTGGGCGGGAGCGTTGAAGTAGCCCCCCTGCTTCCTGACGGGGGCGTCGGCCGCCTCCTCTATGAGGTCCTGGTTCCTTCCTTGGCAGGCCACGGAGCCGTTAGCTCGCGCCCTGCGGCCAAGAGTCCCTGACTGAGCCTCCCCGCTGAGGCAGGGAGAGGAGGGAGGGACGGGGGACGGAGACGGGGAGGAGAAGGGAAGAGGTGACGGCTCGTGATGCGAGGTGACGGCAGGAGGGATGTTTGTGCTTGGTTGAGTGTGTGTTTGGGGTGCCGGGAGGTCGTGGCGGTGCAGACAGTGGACGTCGGCCTCCACCTCTACGCGGCTGCCGTTAGAGAAGACGCCGGCGATGGGCTCTTCGTCCTCGCTGTCGACCCCGTTGTCAGACAGAGCTCCGGAGAACTGTCTGTGGAAGCTCCCGCCTCCGCAGGCCGGCCTCCGCACGCCAGCTCGCCCCGGCAGGTTCAAGTGGGACGCGAGGGGCTCGGTCTGAGGCGGCGGCTCCTCTGAGGACGCCGTGGATCCCACCTCGCTGCTCATCTCGGATGTGCTGAACTCGCTGCTCAACTCGCTCACTGTTCCCGAGGAGGCCGGCGGCAGCGGCATGCCGCCGTCGCCGCTTGCCGAGTAAGGGTGCGTGCTGGTGTGCGCTCCCAGGCCGGGGCTGGGAGGGGGAGGTGGCGGCTCGCAGAAACAGCAGCAGTCTTCCGTGATGCTGAGCTGGACGACGACGGCGCTGAGGCTGTCGGAGCAGCCGTAGCTCTGAGCCAGAGTCACCAGCTTCTTAGCGGCGGCCAGAGCGTCCGGTACATTCCTGACCGCCTCAACAGCCTCACTGGGGGACAACATGTCCCACAAGCCCCGGCTGCCCAGGAGAAAGAACTCGTCCTGCGGGGTGAGGGTCACCGTGGAGACGTGGGGTCTGGGGGTCACAGACGGGCACAGGAAGGAGTAACCCATCATTCTGGTGGAGTCAGTTACACCACTGACTTTGTTATCCTGCAGAAGAGAAGGAGAAAGGGCTGTTATGTAGTTTTCTCAGACAAAACCTCAAATATACACATTAGGGCTGCAACTAATGATGATGTTTGTTACCAGCTAATCTATTACAGTGCTGAAACAATTAATTGACAGACAGAAAATGAATTGGCAACAATTTTGGTATTCAATTAATAGTCATTTATTAAGCAGAAATGCCAAATGTGATGATTTGTAATTTGTTTTCCTGTTTTTCATATTATTTGTTTCTCATATTATCAGATTTTTTTTTTTTTTTTACTGCTTTTGTACCTTTGGTCGAACAAAATTTAAAGATGTTACCTTGGGCTCTGGGAACTTTCAATGTTTAGTCTATGAAATGTCCAGATATACTGAAAGTAATCGTTAGTTGCAGCTCTAATCTATTCATTAATTGAATCTATTTTTAATTAATTAATTACATTTATTTTAATTCATTTTATTAATTATTAATTAAATTAAATTAAATAGTTTAGACTATAAAAATGTACAAAAATAAATTGGAAAAAAATCACAACTCCTCAGAGAATGGATTGTTTTGTCCAGCCAAAAGTCCAAAATGAAAAGATATTTAATTTACAAATTATTTAAAACAGAGAAGAACCACAAATTAGTGTCACATTTTAGAGGGTGAAAACAGAGAATGTTTGGCAGGATTTTTCTCTTCATGACTTACAACGTGTCCTAACTGGATGCGACGCTAAGCGAGCGTCAGTGACAAAATCAGCTTGATTACGTTGGTTTCTATTAGAGTGTCTTAACTGGCCGTGGTGTTAAAGAATTCATCGATCATCAAAAGTTGATGTATTTGCAGTCGATCTGCAAATCCATTAATCAACTCAATCGTTTCAGCACCAGAGCACACAAATCACAATCAACTAAAACAAGAGTTTGTCTTTACCTCGGTGATGATGGCGTTATGCTGCCGGACCCTCTGGTACTCCGGCTGCTCTTTGACGGTGTGTGTAGTGGAGAGTTGCATAGCTTTACCGTCGCGGCACAAAACAGCCTGGCACCTGCCGACGTTGGAGGCCTTCAGGGTGAAGCAGCCGCCGTGCTCACCGGGCGCCACCGGGTCGTGTCTGATGTGACATAGAGCTGCTGAGCCGCCCATCCTCTGGCCCGCTGTGCCCAGTTTCCTGCAGGAGAGCAACACAGAAACACTTACTGCAGAGTGTGTGTGATAATCAGGGGTGATTTGTTTTATTTCTGTGTGCCGTTCAAGGAATCATATACGCTGTGTGTGTGTTTACCTTTGCATGGTGAGGAAAGTGTTGATCATGTAATCTTCCTGCCTCTGGCCCCTGTGAAGCTCCTCCGCTAGCACATCTCCCATGGTGCACTGCAGCAGGTAAGGCACCTCAACGTTCTTGTCTCCATCAAAAACTCCATACAGAGCTTCACGAATCCCACAGAAGCTGTCTAGAGCCAGAGCAGCCACACACAGCCTGAGAACAACAACGTCAACAAGTTATTTATGGAGAATACGGACAAGAAATATAGCCGATCATCCCTGCCTTCATCTCATCCTGCCTATTTGAGGTAAGTCGGCAGCAAGCCTTCTGACCAACACATTAATAAACATCAATGTAGTCCTGGTTGCTAAAAACGGATTTCGTGGGTTCTTATGGATGCTTACACACCCCTGCGGACCTTGACTTTCCTCCTTTGCTCCAACTGATTGCCGTCATTCTGCATCATAATTAGCCATGTGCTTCTGTTTGTGTATTTTTGAGCAATGAGCCTTGGAACAATGAGCTTTTGTTTACGGTAGAACTGTTGGAAAAATTGGCTTTTTTCGGACCTATGGGAAATTTTTTCGGACGACTGGTGTTTCGGAATAACAATGGGCCGTCCCCTTGTCAACACCCAAGAATGTACGACAAACACTACTACCTCAACAACCAAATAAAGGACAAGATATGGCTTGAGATCACCCAGCAGCTGGGACACGATGAAGATGGTAATGTGGCTGATATGCACTTGCAAATGTAATATGTTGGTGACGGAACGGGGCAAGCCACAACAGCTAATGTTAGCATCAAATTTGGGGTCTGATTAGTTTCTGTATTGTGTAGTGAAAGTTAGCCCCTTAGACATTCTCTGTCTGGATAGGTTTTTGTTGTGCGAGGTGGACTCATTGGGCTTCATTGACGAAAATGGAATACAGCAGCGCAGATAATTCGCACCAGTACCAGTGTGCATAGATGTCATGCGGAAAACTGGCATGCAGATTTTTTCCGTATTCCCACACCGCATTTTCGCGTCGCACTGTTTAGAAACAGCTTTGATGCTTTTATTGGACATTTTTTATCACATTACTCTCACTATTCATTGTATTCAGTGTATTTTTTTGTGTATATTCTGAAAGCACTTTTAACCTCTGTGGTTTGGAAAAGTGCTCAATAACCTAAATAAAATGTACTCACTTAATTAATTGTGTTGTTATAGACTTCAAGAGATCAATAAAAGACATTCATTCAAAAGGAAGAAATGGCAGTGAGTAGATGGATGGAAACAGAAACAGAGGGGGGGAGGAGGACTGACTTGTTTTTGACTCCAGAGGCCTCGGTGTAGCCGTGGCTCCAGACTGCAGGGGCCCCGTGGCTCTCGCTCACGTACGGAGCTGAAGGAGATGGATCCACCCGGAAACATTTGATATTACTGCAGAGAGGAGTAAGCAAAGAAAGAACAAAGGGGTCAGCCAGTTGGTTACATGAGTCAATGACTCACACATATTTTCCATAGATTATTTATTATTATTATTATTATTATTATTATAATAATTATTATTATTATTATCACTACTACTGCAGGATCTTCCAGGTTCATACTTGAGGAGCTCCAGGCTCTTGTGGTCCAGGTTGAGGCGAGGATTGCCTGTGAGGTCCAGCTCCTGAAGCTTCTGAGGGAGCGTCTCTGGAAGAGTGACCTCAGTCAGCTCGTTGCAGCTCAAGTCGACACACTGAGGAAGCAAAACAGAGAGAGAGAGAGAGAGAGAGACAGACAAGGGTCAGTTCACATGAGAGACAATCTCTGGGTACCTTCTTATTCAATTTGATGTCAATTCATGGTATTATGATTCGATTAGACGACTCTAAATGGATCTGGATTTATCTCAGTTTTTGATTTCCACCCTTTGTTTTCTATATGACTACACTCACAATAGCATAATCAAAGATATGACAAATTCGGATGAATTTACTTTCCACAAATGTATAATTAAAGGTGTCGATTTTGCAGTTACAGAAAATAAATCCTATATATTTGCATCAGACCTGGTGATTTGTTTTGCCCTGTCTCTCAGGGGTTCTGTTCAGTATCAAACAAAAGCAAGTTGCATGTCCTCCAACGCTAGCTCATAAAGAAGCTTTTTCCAAACTCTTTCGTGCATCAATACAGAGTTATGATGCATCTACGAATGTATTATTTTTGTCACCCTTATTTCACACATACACACACACACACATACATACACACACACTCACAGTCAGGAGAATGGAACCGTCATTTGGGTTCAGAGAAAGGAAGAGATTAGGGAGTCACTAGGAGATTACATAGGATTTTCTGATCTGGTCCAACCCAATAAAGATGAACACAGAGGTAGACAGATTGAGAGATAACGAAGGGACAGAAGGAGCACAGTTTTTGTCTCTTTTGACTGTCATCCTTTATTTCCCAAACTAATTCCACAAGGTACCTAACTAGGACAACAGCTAATACTGATCAGCTCAACAAGTGTGTGCTTGTACCTACAAGAAAGAAAAATCCCATAGCTAAATGAATGAACGGCGCCCTAAAATGACTGCGTATATCACACTAACCTTGATCTCAGGCAGCTGGAGCACCTCGGGGAACGCATTGATGCAGTTGGAGTGGGCGGAGAGTGTGTGCATACGCTGACAGCTGAGGATGGTGGTGGGCACGGCCCTCAGTCTGTTGCCGCTCAGGTCCAGCTCCTCCAGCTTCTCCAGACGCGCCAGTTTACTGCAGGAAGATGGAGGTATGGTTATATCAAGAGCGCTGGCACTGCAAACTTTATTTTTGGGAGTCACATTTATCAAACTCATTGTGACCTTAACCTGATTCTGAAGTAAGGCGTTTTACTGTGTGTAAAATGTACCATGTTTTCTAGGATTAGAACAGGTCATAAAAGCAAAGGAATGTGAGTTCATGTAAGCTTGGGTGGACCTACAAGCATACAATCAGGTGCACAAAATTGGGTGATTTTCTGCAACCTCGCAAAGCCAGAGGTCGCTTCAGACATCAGTGAGTTTTAGGAAGCTAAACCTCACGAACTACGCTTTAATATCTTGACTGAAACGCTTCTGAGGATGACAGTGTGTCTATGTGTGCGTTTTTTAATTTGTCCTTCAGTGCAGCACAAGAATCAGGGGCTGGTTACACAGAGCACCTTAAGTTTTCTCCTTAAGTATGATACTTAAGGCTTCCTCTCCTTAGCTGAGGAACTTACTTAGGGTATTGCACAGAATTCCTTAAAAAGGTTTCCTCAGTTAAGGAAACACATTGAGGCATTTTCTGCATTGAAAGAGATTTTACAGCAGTAAAACTCTACAAATTTCCAAATTTTGTTGACTTAAGGGTGTTTTGTGCAACCGATTTTATTTTAAAGAAACCTCAACTCTGACGTTAAGGAAAATCTTAAATTGAGGAGCTTTGTGCAACCGGCCCCTGCCACTTAAATGAAGTTGTCATACATTGATTTAGTCTTTTGCGAGCTCAGTTCACGTGCAGACCTGTACTTTACCTGGCAGTGAAGGTCTGCAGCTGGTTGTAGGCGAGGTGGAGCACCCTGAGGTGGCCGTGTCCAGTAAGCAGAGGGACACACTTGTCTGTCAAGCTGTTATTGGTCACATAGAGCTCCTCCAGGCTGCTGGAGCTGTCCTCCGATAGGCTGGCTGCAGGGAGGCTCTCCAGCTTATTGGCCGACACATTTAGGTATCTCAAACTGTGGTGGAATCCCAACAGAGAATACAAACTTAGTACTTGAACAAATGACCTGACACAGAATAAAACTACAGAGAGACAGATAGAGGGAAAGAAAGATGTGAAGAGAAAGAATGAAATATACATGGAAATAAAAAAAAAGGGAATGAAAGACAAAGGAATGAAATGGATGTTTGATGTGTGCACCTCTGTGCTTTGATGAACAGGTTGTGTGGGAGGTCAGTCAGATGGTTGTGTTGGAGGTCCAGAACCTCGAGCTGCGATCTCTCCAGCCTCTCAGCCAGCCGGCACACTTCGTTCCAGCCTGCCAGCAGTTTTCTCAAGCTCCCACTGGACAGCAGCCTACACAACACACAAACAACACAGCGAGCTCAGTCTCTCTGTGTGTGAACTGTAAATCTGTCAGTGTGAACTCTGTCTCACCCTGACGACGACAGTATTTTGCGTGCCCTTGTGACCCAATTTGTGCTTGACCGTGAGTTGGAATTACATTTGTGCCTCATGTAGCCTGTAGTTAGATCACTGTCATCATGCATCTAACCCCCCCCCTCCCCTACCCCCACCAAAAAAGCAATGATCAAATTGTCTGTGAAAGCTACAGTACAAGTTTTTAGTTGATGCCAAAGGCTGTACACAGACTGAAAATAGCACTGCAGTGGTGTAGGCGTGTTGCTACAGGTAGCGATGAGACCTTTTGGAATAATATGTCTATTTAAAGAGTTTAAAGACTCACCAGCACTATTACTATCTAGTGTATCTGAAAGTACAGTGTTTGCAGTGTACTATAAACAGCAGTCCTGCCTCTTAAAACAATGCTGCACATTATAATCTTCACTGTTATTTAGTATATACTTCTTATTAAAAGGGACTGTTTGTAAGAATCAGAAATGCTTGTTAACAGCGACACCTGTGGCCGTTAAGTCAACGAAAATCAGCGTCCTGTTGCTTGTTCTAGTTTTGGTTGGAGACGATAACGTTTCTTGCTGCGGAGCCCCGTCACTTCACAAGACACGGGAAACCTCTGTTGGTCTGGAGGAGCTGAAGCATTTATTTCTGCACTAACTTCCACTGTACATTCACTAGATATTCTCAGAGCTAAACTAACTCTTCTGCAGTGTGTAGTGTGCACGCATGCACATGAGAGTGGAGCGAAAGACTGGAGACCAAAGGTACGGTCTCCCCCGCATCCTCCGACCGCGACCAACACTGTTTTGCAAGACGGGCTTCACTAGATGTCTGAACAGCGTAGCCACACGCGAGCACGCATAGGACACCGACCCGGATTGATTTATACGTGTAAGAAGTTACAAACAGTCACTTTAAAAGTGTCTTCTTTTTTTCCCTTCAATTTTTGATAAGCTGCACTTGGAATGACATTGTGACTTGTAAGTACAATACAGTTAAATTGAACTGAATTTAAATCAGTGCACGTTGCACTGTGCTACTGTAAAAATGAAGTTTAAGGTTTAAGAGGAGGCTGTATTTTCTGACACAGTGTTAATGTCTGTCTGAAAGCAGGCTGAGGGCCTGTGTTCATGCCTGTGTTTTTTTTCTGGCAGAAAAGCGGCCGCTGGGGAGCGCTTCATCCCAGCGTTTCATAGAAAAAGTGCTCCGAGCTATTTTTCACGTTTCTATGACAGCAATATCTTGACAACACATCACCACCGTTGTATGATGGACTAGCATCAACTGCTTTTTAATATCTATTTGGGCTGCTACCTGTTTGATTGACATTGTTTATTCAACATGAGCACCAACTGAAGGATGCGTACTCTGTATGAATGAGCTCGTCACCGCTCCATCTGATGTAGATTAAGGAGGACGATCCATCGGAGAGAACACGTACAGCGATAAAGCACAACACTCAGCAACAGCAACATTCAGTGTCCGCCCGGGCTGATCTGCTCCCACAAAAGGGCTTTTCGGTCTTTGTTATGATAATGTCTGTCTGACATATAAAGCTCATTATAGACAGACACGGCCAAAACAAGCTTCTGCTCCATTTTCTACAGTGATGTCACCAGTGCTTTTCTGAAAAGGTCAAAGATTTTCAACTAGAAGTGCTGGGAGCAGCACAATAAAGGCGGAGTGCTCAGAAAAAAGACGATGGGTGAAGCGCTTTTTCTTGAGGCAACTGCATACGGCCGCATACGCTCTCTCCTCGCTGGGAACAATTGAAACAAGACTCGGCTGGACCGTGTATGATCAGTCTGTCAATTTGAGGCTAAATTGTTACACATATAGTCAGTGGTCCATGTACACCAGGTCTGGCGAAGACACTAGGGGATGCGCTGCTCAACTCAACCGGCCATTCAAGTGGAATGCACGTGATCCTTGTTTTTCTGCTTGCCGTTTCACACAGGAAAAAAAACATGGCGGCCTGCTCATACGCTTTTTGTTATTTCGTCTAAACAATCCACCAAAATCTACTTCTGAGAACATTTTAAGCAAGAAATAGTCAATGCCACTGCTGGATCTCATTTCATTTTGGAACTAGATCGCCTAGTTTCACAGCTTGGTCCAAGTTTCGTGAGCTGCATGTGTCCCGCTGGACGGGCTCATTTGCATAAAGTTGAGATTTTTCAACTTTATGCCAATACAGTCCCTCTCCAACTCGCCGCAACGCTCCCACCCTGCACTGGGCGACTGCTTCTCCTGCTTTCCATTTGAAATGAATGGAAAGCGTTGAGACGCCCTCCGTCGCCAGATCTGGTGGAAATACGCCAATAGAGGAGCACTCGCACCGGTGAGTGAAACCGCTAACACGTCCCCTCCCTGCAAACGACTGTTCCTGCCTTTTTATTTTGAAAGAGCAACGGCCAATGAGGAAACTCCAACACTCGGCCGGCCAAGCAGCTACCCACCTATCCTTCTGCACTTTAACAACCTATTTCTACGTAGTATATTTGTGAAAAATGTGTCTATGCGGCAGGTGTTGTGTTTGTGTGTTGCTCACTGTATGGGCAGCTCTGTAACAGAATTATGGTTGATGTCCAACACCTCCAGTCTGCTGCTCTCACACACCCAGGCAGGGACACATCCCAGCTTGTTCCTTTAAAAAAAACAAATACGGTCAGCACGCAACTTAGAACAAGCACATAGCCTTCTTTTCCATACAGTAAATAGGACAGTTAGAGTCTTCATACCAGGACAAATCCAGAACAGTCAGATTCTCTGGCACCGGCTGCACCTCCAGCAGCTTCAGTTCTACAAACACAACATGCATCATTCTTTATAATGCGTATTTGAATGTGTATATATATAGCACCAGACATTATCTGTTTGTCATCTATACAACACATAATAAATGTTAGTACCGTTGTGTGCAGCGTGCAGGCTCTTGAGGGCGTGGCCACTGACTCTGAGGAGGGAGAGAGTGTTTCTGTCACAGCGGAGGAGCTCCAGCCCGCAGAGAAGCCGGACATCCAGCTCCTGTAACCCGGTGTCCCTCAGGTCCAGCTGGACGATGTGGACCAGCTGCTCCGAGTCTCCCGCTGTCACCCTTTGAAGCCGGTTCAGCCTGTACAAGAGAGAACATGAACATAAGGAAAGGAGGGTAGAAAGAACTCTTTGAACTTGAATCATCTGGTGTTAAGATTTCCAAATCCACGGGACAAAAACATGCAGAAATACAGTGTCGATTTTTTCCTGCAGCATCTTGGGAAGTGTTAGATTTCAGATGAGCTTTGTTCCAGTGTTACGTCTAAAAATGTCCAATGTGTTTACCTGAGATCTATGTGGCGAGCAGGCAGCCACTGCAGTCCAGCCATATCCAGGACAGAGAGCTGGTTCCCTGCCAGGCAGAGTCTCTCCAGTCCCCTGAGCTTCTCCAGGATGGAGGGGACGCAGCTGAAACAGTTGAAGGACAAGCCGAGGTAGGTCAGGCCCTCCAGAGAGCCCAGCTCCACGGGCAGAGAACTCAGAAAGTTACCATCCAGGAGAAGAGTCTGCAGGCTGGACACAACAACAAGAGAAGAGAATCTAAAAAAAAGTGCTTGGTGTTAATCTGCATCCATGTTTTTTGGAAAAATCCATAAAACTCCCAAAGTTGAATGTATTAAATGGACGTGTCTTAAATCGCCGGAAATATAACCATATAGGCCTGTCACAGGATTTTCCCCTGCGGTGAAAATGATTGGCTCAACAGCGGGATATGCGGCATCATTGTCTTTATTTTTTGAAAATTACTTAATTGATCCTGATTTTAGTGCTATATAAGTAAGCTTTATTGTTAGGATATTATTCGGTATATTGTTGCTTTTTAAATGACAAAGATGTCATACTTATTATTGTTAAATGCAGAACACAGAAGGGCAATGAGGCTCAGCGTTTTTTTCAACCCGAGATGCTTTGATTGCGTCTGGTTGCTATGATACAGGATATCCGCAGAAGTAAAAAGGTCAGCACCAGGTAGAGTGCTTGCTCTAGACGAAGAGAAGGCTGAAGCACAAAGGGAGAGAGGACCGACCCGCTGATCTATATGCATTAATTTCTCCTCCATTGTTGTTGTTTTTTGTTCAGCACTTGTAGCCTACATACAGTATAGGATGTGACGGTTGGTCTTTGTGGTACTTGTCCCGCCGCTCCTCCATTGTGATTGGACAGCTGGGTGCAGCGTTTTACCCAAAGTTTAACATTTTTCAACTCTCGGCAACCAGAAAAAACAACAAACGTGCAGCGTTCAGCGCAGGATCACACAGCTGTCGTATGTAGCACATCGTAAACACGTGGCGCTCCCATTGCAAAGAATTCAATAAAAGAAAAAACATGAACATAGCAGTTGTGGCGGTTGCTTGCTGTCCCCTGCGGTTGTCTTGTCAATACTGCGGTACTGAAATATTGCAGTTTTTTGCGACAGCCCTGTAACCACACACGATTTGCTGGAGCACACAATAACTGAGCGCTTGACCCCAAATTCTCGGTTTATGCAGGGACAGCAGCAGCAGCATGACTCTGCAACTCTGATCACCTGCACAAAAACCTCTGCACCGCCAAGACAGAAGTCTGGTGCGCAGCCAGTTGTGCACTTAATACAGAGGGGGGTTAATCTGCATTGATGGAACCACAATGACAACGACTCCTGTCAGATGTCAGCAAAAGTGCAGGTCACTGAGGATACATTCTGCTCTCGGGCAAGTGTCCGGCAAATTATCATGCTCATTATCGACACCGTTATCATTAATAGCTGCGGCCCCAGAGCTCGTCGTTTTCTCCTTCGGCACACTTACTTGTGCATGGTTCCTACTTCTGCAGGCAGAGACGAGAGACGGTTTCCAGACAGGTTGAGCTCCGTAAGCGAGGTGATGTCACACAAGGCCAGGGGAAAGTCTGACAGAGCGTTATTTGACAGACTGAGGCTTCTCAGTTTACAAAACCTAGAGAGAGTTAAGAGAGAAAGAGGGAGAGAGAGGTTTGGGGGGGTGGGGTGGGTCAGGAAGAAAAGGGCAAACAGAGAGGGACAGAGATATTAATCTCTTAGTGCTATAATCAGACTTCTTCTGAATTGAGGCTCCAACAAAAACAAACATTGTGAGAAACCTTTTTAGTTACGTAACACCCGTCTCATAAACAAGGAAAATTACGAGAGGAAGCCTGTGCAAGGTCTCGAGGATACAGCACCATAACACTTAAAGTACACACACTATTTAGAGCTACATGTTTACACGACTAAAAGATTTCACCATAACAACACAGCATGTGGTTCAGGTAGGAGCATGTGTGTGTGTGTGTGTGCGTGTGTATTTCCTGGCTTTCCTTGCCTAACCTAATCGAGTTCACAGAGGGGTCGGGGTGAAAGGCACGTCCTTCTGAGGGAAAGTCACACAGGCACACCACGGGGAAAAACACATTCCTTAAAACACCGCCAGGGAAACGTGTGTTTATGGAGGAACAATGGCAGTGTGTCTATTCAGTATATATGTATTTATTGCCAGGCTTCAACATAATCTTCTCTTCAGTGGCTACAAAGGAGCCAAAATGAGAGAGACAGAAATTTCTCTAAGTTAAATATTTGATCGGAAGCCTAAACTTAAAGAAACATGACACAAATGTTACACTGCATCTTTTGAGCAACTAACATATTAGTTAAAAAAAAATATACAGCTAGATGTTAAATGCTTCTCGTCTTGTAATTATCTCGGCAGCCACGTCTGTGTATATACTGTAGATTGTGTTTGGATAGTGATGATAGTCAGGTCACGAGCCAGTTGACTTTATCTGAAAACAAATAACACAACGTGGCATCATCAAGCAAGAGTTGCAGTCCTGTTATAATGCCATAGTCTCTGTTCGGCCTTGTGCTTTTAAATTCATTTTTGCACAAGTGAAAGAAACAGAGCTTTTCAGTAAAGGAGTTTTCATTCCCGTAGAAAGCTTTTAAACCAGGATAAAGCCACAAACAGACTCAGAAAGACTCTCAGAAAGCTCTGCCATGTTTTTTTTTTACGTCAAAACATAAAATCAGTAATCTCTTGCTGCCATAGAAGGCATCAGTATACAGAAACAGGCAGACTTCATCTTTAAACGGCAAGTCTGTTTTTCTTTCTTGTCGACAAATACAGTGAAAAGACCAGAACCAACAATGAACTGATCCTGCAAACAAGTACTAAACTCACATAATCTGTCCTGCTGGCAGAAATACTCACCACCAAATGTGTATTAATCCGCCACTGAAAATAGTCCCCAGCAAATATGCCATTCAAAGTATATATTGATGACATGTGTTTAACCCTTGCCATGTTATGATTTAAGCATAATTGTTATGCTAAATGCAGTACCTGTGAGGGTTTCTGGACAATATCTGTCATTGTTTTGTGTTGTTAATTGATTTCCAATAATACATATATTTGCATAAATCAAGCATATTTGCCCACTCCCATGTTGATAAGAGTATTAAATGCTTTGCAAATCTCCCTTTAAGGTACATTTAAGGTACAGATTAAAAATGTGCGATTAATTTGCGATTAATCATGGACAATCATGCGATTAATTGTGATTGAATATTTGATTTGACTGACAGCCCAAGTTACTACACAAGACTGTGACATCAGCGACCAATTCGACATGCCCTCTGTCACAGAGGTCAAGTGGCTGGATATCAACTCTCTCATCACCAGTGTAGCTCTCTTTTAATCATCCAAACCCCACAGCCGCCCCCACACACATGTCATCTGTAATTCAAACTAAGCTGCTTCCTCTTTAGACCATATGGTAGCTCCCCGAGACAGTAAAAAGTACTGAGGGACATTTCCAGAGAATAACAAAGAGTAAAAATACTGCTTCTCATCTGCCGGCTTCGCCTGTTGCCTTGTTCGTAAACACACAGGATGGCAGTGTGTTGGAGCGTTGGTAACAGAAACTCACCTGGTGAGTGCTGGAACGCCTCTGTGCAGCGACATGAAGTTGTTTTTGAGATTGAGGTGTGTGAGGTCCTGGCTGTAAAAGAGCTGAGCAGGCAGCTCCTCCAGGCTGCAGCAGGACAGGTCGACTGAGTTCACCCTCTGGGACGCAATCTGACAAAGAGGGAGGGATGGACAGGACGACATAATGAGCAGCTTGTGACCACAAGAGGCAGTAAAGATGTGTAAAATCCTGCCATCATAATTACCATTAAAAAAAAATCTGAATTATGAAAGCAAAGAGTGTCACTGTGGATACAAATGCATACATATAACACTGTAAGTACCTTTGAGGCCGTCCTATGCCAGCGGAGGTGCTCTGTATACGAGTCGTAGCTGATGTAGTAGGTCTGACTCTGAGGACCAGCTGAGCTGAAAGCCAGACAGTGGCTGTGTCTCCTCACTTCCTCCACCTGCAGCAGAGGACATATTTCAGTTTCCTTGCATGCTTTCTATAAATACTTCACTAACTATAATAGTTCATGCAAAATATTTTCAGGCGAGTATTTCGCATTTTCGTGTCGTTTATTTGTCACGCCCACGGTTTGTAAAGGCTGACAAACAGGCACCAAGTCAGAATACTGCTCGACCAAGTTAACGATGAAAACACTTGAGAAAGTACCTTTCCTCCGATGAGAGGGAGGATGTGCATCTTGCCAGTGTGGGCGTGTTTCACAGATGAGACAATGAGGCAGGTTCCACTCAGCGTGACCTGACGTTTCGACCAGCGGTTCACCGGCAGCGCCAGCTTCCCTTTCCGCACGTTGAACACCCCAGAAAGCTGCACGCGCTCAGAACCACCCACACTCCTAGGCTTGCCTGGAGAGAGAGAGAGAGACAGAGAGAGAACTTTAAGACATGAGACTGAATGAGCTCGCTGATGATCAGGAGTGTAGTGCTCATTATGCACACTGATTATACTTTTCATAACTGCCTTTTTGAACAATAGAACATGTTATTTTTAGCTGTCTGGGATTTTGTGAATCAACTCTCTGACGCTGGGTTTCTCTTTCAGAAACTCAGAGCGACAGAGAGCTGTGTGGTTATGTAAGTGAATTGTAGCTAATAGCCTGTGGGCTGAGAGTGTGAGCAGTCACTCAGGCGTGATTTGTTGCATTAACCCCTCACTGACACAAAGAGCAGCCACAGGGCAAAGCAGGGGATTGGCCAGAGAAACAGGTGTGTTGTTTCCCCACAGTGAAACCAACTGGAAACTGATTGATAATGTATTATCTCTTACAAAACTGTGTTAGCCGGTCGGTGCTTTTTTATTCTCTTCTGCTCTGGTTATCACACACACACCAGAGAACAAGAGAGAGGGAGACACATGAGGAGTGTGAGCCACTGAGAGGCCTGAAATCAGATTAGCTTGTTATGTAATGTCTTATAACACCAGTACCGCGATCCTCACTGTTGCCTCCTCCAGTGGCTTAGACAAAATGTCACTTGAGTTTCACTGGGAAGAACCAACTCCTGAGTAGGACTGGGTATCAAACCTCAGTACTTCTTTGGTTCACATTAAGAGTTTTGTTTAGTTATTCTTTGATCACATAGCTCCAGATTTCACTCAGAATGTTGACCATTTTAGTCAGGCAAAGTTGTTGTACAGCTGCGGCTGTGTTTAGACAACATTTCGCATTTGAGAACTTATGATTCTTGATGTGAAATGAAAAGAGGATTTTGTTGAAAAACATGCTTACAGGTACATCCCTCTAAAGAAAGGTTTTCGGAAAAAGTAACTGAAAATATGCGTTTTTTAATCCGTCATCCGATAAAAAAGCGTTACGCACAGAAACTTTGCACACTAAGTCCGATGCCTTTTATTATTCTATTCATTGCAAAAATTCTCAGTACAAGTCAAAATTGAATTAATTACGAGCCTGCTATGGATAGCGCTAGTTCCAAACGGGGCTAATGCATGAGTGACATTAGCAAAGTAGCTATTGTTCACAATTACTAATGTCTAATCTTTCCTACATCCTTTATTTTCCGACCATCCCTGATTCCAAGCTGTTCTGCAGTCACCTGCCACAATTTATCTTTAAACTCCATCTCTGTATTGTTTTATTTCTTTATTGTAAAGTGCTTTGTGCAGGGAGACGAAGTGAATCAGTTTATCAGATGTCATTCTGAATGATGCCTTTTTCACAGCTGGTGGCTCTGATTGGTCGAACAACCCTTTTTTTTTCGCTTTTGACGGACGCAAAAAAAACACAGAAAATTTAAACTTTTCTGAAAACTTAAATGACGGGCGAATGTTTCGGAGCCGGTGTGTAAACATGATTGACACAACGTGGGGTCATATTCATATTTATACGTGTGAGAATTTCCAACGAAAAATACGGACTTGGTGTACAAAGGCATTTAGACCCATCCCGATTTTGTTTCTTTACTGACCAGGATAAAAATCTCTTGATTTAATCTGATACAAAGACCAACACAGATCCAACACACAGAAAAGTCCAAAAACATTAAAAGCAAGCCATTCAAACTCAGTTTCCTGAAAAATGTTCATCACATCTACTGCACATGTCCATTTTGCTCCTCAAATTGTCCTCGACTCATGCAACTAACGATTGTTTTCATTATTGATTAATCTGTTGATTATTTTCTCAATTAATCAATTTCATTATACATTTTTCATTACAAAATGATGCTGAAATACAAGGTTACATGTTTCAATTGCAGCTCAGTTTCTATCGATCAACTGACTGTTTCAGCTCTGCTTGTGTTTGGATCACTCTGTGACTTTTTGTATAGTCCGTTACAAGATGAAGAATCTGCCCCACATGAAAACTTTTTTGTTTTTATTTAGTTCTGTACGTACCCTCGGTTCTAACAGGAAGAGAGAGTCCTAACAGTGCAGACACAATAAAGATATGAAGGACGCCACTGAAGGAGAACAATTCATGATAAACTAAGATCTCGTGGTTACAAAACACAATCAAGTCTCATGATTCGATTCATATTTAGTCAAAGCCTTAATATGTATTTTCTTACATTATTGACATGTAGTTCAACAATCAGTCGGTAATATCACATGGTGTCTTTTTACCACAAATGCATAAATAAAGCTTGTGATTGGATAAACGTTCCATAAACTTACTGATTGAGCAGATCGGCGGGATTCTTTCAAACACACCCCAGTTTAAACTAAACAGCAATGTGGAATGTGTATTGTGTGGGTCCACCCTTCCCGGGGCGGTGCAGGCGTCAGGCGAGATGTAGTGTGTTAATATATACACACACACACACACTCATACATGCCCTTTCCTTCCGTCTATTTCTCTGACTGGGGAACATCCTGTCTCTCATCAAGCAGCCAATGGCCATTTCCTATTCATGCTACAACTTATCGTTTTGGTGCATCTTGTAACCCGACAAGCCTGGTGTCCTTGAGTGCACCAAGTGTCTGATATATTTCCATCCATGTTTCATATTAATGGCAGTTACAAGACTGCACTTTGGATTGCAGCTTAATCTGCATCTCAGTTCTTTAAAAACTGGTGTGGTGCTGTGATGGTCACACCAAAAGGACAACATTAGAACTTTTCCTTCACAGCCTGCAGGTATTTAGTGAGTTTTGGGCACAAGCAGTGGGCAACTCCGCAGTCTGAAAAGTGAAGCCAATGCCGAAGTGCCTTGAACTTGCATTCTTTCTAATAGCCAGCAGGGGGCGACTCCTCTGGTTGCAAAAATAAGTCTGATTGTATGGAGGTCTATGAGAAAATGAGCCTACTTCTCACTTGATTTATTACCTCAGTAAACATTGTAAACATGAGTTTGTGGTCTTAATCGTTAGTTTCAAGTCTTCTTCAATACAGCATGATGTTCATTTAGTAAATTATGGTCCCATTTAGATTCAAATAGACCATAAAGCAGGGTATGCTTTAGGCGTAGCTACCTTATGGTTGACAGGTCGCTACCACGGCATTGTCTGGTCTGGTAGTTGTCCGTGTTTTCATCTCAGAACTTTACCTCTTTCACAGTGTGTTTTCAGTTAATTTTAACCTTTTTGGTCGCCTAAAAATGTCTTATTCAGCTTTCAGCTGTACTTAGCTCCACCCTCTCGCATCCACTTCTGGTTGCAAAAAGACCAACATGGTGACAGCCAAAAAACCAAGATGGCGACGCCAAAAACAAGATTCCAACAGCCAAAATGCGGGACTCGAGGCTTCAAAACAGCAGTCAACCAACCAATGGGTGACGTCACGGTGACTACGTCCACTTCTTCTACAGTCTATGAGCACAAGTATCAGACACGTTTGTTGGGTGAGTATTTAACCTTGCGGAATAAAGCAGTGACCTCTGGGCACTGCTGTTCGGAGCTGAAGAGGAGTCTGCTGCTGTGACTGTCTCGGGGAGAACTGAAACACTGATGAAGTGAAATCTGAGTTCCACTAAGGTCACTTTTCTCTTACTGTCAGCACAGAGAGAGAGAGAGAGAGAGAGAGAGAGTGTGTGTGTGTGTGTGTGTGTGTGTGTGATAGAGAGAAAGAGAATACTTGGCAATGTGCATTTTATGCTGCTGAGTCAAACTCCTGTGGTTCTGAACATCAACATGAGCAAACAATTCATACTGGTCACACCGAGAGGACAGCACAGCGTGGAGCAAAAATATTTCTCTGGTGAATTAATGGATAGTTTTGTTTCTTCAGACCTATAAAACCTTTGTTTTTAAAAGGCTCACAAGCCAAAAAATAGTAGGGACTTGGGGTAAATTATTCCAATTTAACTGAAATGTCTAATTTTGGCAACAACATGAATGTTGTAGTCGCTTTATATCATCACACTAATTGTCACCGTCATGCCACTAGCACTTCCACTTTCCTGTCATACCAGCCTCTCACTGCTTGTTTCACGGCTGTGTGTTTGTCTGCAGTAGCTGGAAGGGCCTCTGCTTTCAGCGGCCGAACTCTACGTCATGCTTTGTTCCTCTGTCATGTTACTGTGTGAGCCAAGAGGGGGGGGTGTTGAGGAAGGCAGGGGAATTTGCCCAGCTCTCCATGTAACATTTTCGGGATAGAGGACAGCCTGTTTTGTACTAAACCTCTAGGTTAATGGTATGCGTAGTGATAGTGTGTCTTGTGGTGTGTTTCTTGTTGTAAAACAACAAAGGAAGAAGCAAAGTGTTCTTGAATGCTCTTGAAAGAAGACTTAAGAGGGACACTTGAAACATTTCAAACAGGATTGAGAATGTGAGTTACATTAACTTGTGTTAATTTTAGAAAAAATGTTGTTTCTTCCTCAAACATTACAGCACAACCCTTTATCCCCACCGTCTTTGCCGAAAAAACAAGGTCAAAAACAATATCCAGTTGTGCTAATCCCATAAGAGATCATGGCTGTTTTTCCATCCTCTTACCCTGCTTGTCAGCAAAACAGGATCTTTATCAATAACAACAACAACATGAACAGAAAAAGAAGAGAAACAGAAACCATAATGCCTCATGGTTGGTAATTGGTGTGCCCAAAGAGCACACCTGTTACCTCCAGATGTGTCTCCCTGCGGGCCTACACACAGAGGGGTGGGATGGGTTTACAGGCAAAACACTGGGTATTATTGTCCCGCGGGGACAATTGAATGAACTTGTTTGACAGTCCGACTGACCAAACACAATGACAGCGCTCACGGTACACTGAGAATGGGTGAACAATGAATGAGCAGGGACAAGTCGAGCACAACTAAAGTGGCACGGTGTAACTAGCAGCTAGTGGTACAGTAGGAGTGGGAAAAACATTGATTCACCTATGTATCGTGATTTTCTTTTTTTGTTACGATTTTAAAATCCATTTTTTAATGCCAGATTCTATATATATATTTGCTTCATTTGAGTCTATGCGGAGGTAGAAGGGAGTTAACGCTTTTATTGTTGTAGTCTGAGTAACGTGACGTCATATCCCTTCCGTATCCGTCAACCAAAACAAACCGCAGCCAGCCATGACAAGGAAGTACAAAACAGCGGAGGGTCCGCGTGGATACAACTTGAACCCTCACATATTAAATCCAAAGTGGTAAACACTACACATACAGTGAACTATGGAAACACTTTGGGTTTCACACAGAAAAAGCAGATCTAGACATCATGGCTAAAGCTGCATGCTAACTCTGTCATAGACAGCTAACGTTGTCGTATTGCGATAACCTGCGGTCAAGCCAGCCAGCTACCACTCCCACCCATATATTGACATTTATGTTAAATGCATTCAAATGGCCCTGATGGAGCTGATCATGGGTGGATATAGAGAATGGAGCTGACGGAGAGATAGCGACGGCTTTGGCGAAGTTAGTGGAAGTATACACGAGTGACTACGTCTGGTTTTCAAAATAGGGTGTTGACAAAGGAAACTATATATACAAAATAAGATTGATTGGATTATATTCACCAGAAGTATAAAACATTACATCTCCCTTATTAATTAAAAAGAAAATACCTCTAATTTGTGGGAAAATGTGTTTATTCTTTGATTTTTGGGTTGCTGGAATTTTTTTTTTTTTTATAAATAAGGCCTAACAATGACTGGTATATGTGACTTCACGACATCTCTGACTACATACACACTACAAAATCCAACATTTTTACTGTATTCATTTAAATATTTTTCAAATTAAAAGTCCCTAGATTCAACTTTTTCCCATGGTCTAGTTTTATATGTTTTTACATATCGAATCGGCACCCAAGTATCGTGATAGTATTGAATCGGGAGATGCATCGCCCCAGCCCTATGGTACAGTATAGTGTATATGTCCGGGTGGTCTGATAAACATACAGTACATGCTTTGCAGCTCCTTCTTTAGGAATAAATCATCACTCACCTGTAAAAAAATGTTTTGAATTTAGATTTTTTTTATACAGCTTAGACAGAGTACTCACCAAAGTAGAAGCGTATCAGGCAGCCAACTTCTGGATTCATCCCCTCCCCCTGTACCCTCCATGGGTCCTCAAACCCGAGATTGGTGAGGTACTCATTTAATATCTGAAGAGGCCTCTCATCATCTCCCAGCCGCCGCACAGCTCCACCGTGCAGCTGGACGAAGAGAGCTGGGGTTGGACTGGTATTGATGGGCTCAGGCCATACTCTGCTCCCCCCTGGGATCTCCAGGTCAGGTTGGGCAGATGCTTGGCTGGACAGGGGCCTGGCTTGAGAGCTGCTGGGGCATTTAGAGGGAGGTTTGATTAATTTGGGGGTATCTACGTTATCAACGGCACTGGCTTCGGTGTCATTCAGTGTGGCTGTCGCTTGGCTGGAAGCACTGCAGGGGTCTGTGGTGGGCAGGTCAGTTTGCTGGTCTGCTGCAGCAGGGTTGCCGGTTGAATGTGTTGGAGAGGAGGTGAGGTCTACTTCATCTGAGGAGCTCTCAAAGGGGTCAGGTCCCTCTGTGGCACTGTCACCGTTTGGGCTCAACGCTGAGGAGTCGGTACCCAAACCCAGCCCATCGCTGAGCTCTGTGCTTCTGGGTCCACCTGGGCTGAAGTCCTCACAGGTGCTGCTCTCCATATCTGAACCAGAGTAGACTCCATAACAGTTTGCCACACTCAGGCTCAACTCCATCCCTATGTCAGTCAGATAGACCTCAGATGAAGAGTTACTGGCAGATTTATCATCCAGCAAGTTAGAGGACAGTTTAGAGTCAGGATAGGACAGTTTAGAGTCAGGATAATACCGTTTTGTGTGTTCATTCTCCTCTGCTTTGGGGTTTTTGATTTCATCAGTATGTGCACTATCTTTACAGTTATCATTCAAGTCAACAGAAGCAGCAGTTTTGCAGTTAATTCTCAACACAGCCCCAGCTTTGCTCCCTTCCAGCTTACTGGCCACCTCTGCAGCTGTGGTGTCCACCGTGCAGAGCACCGGCCGCGGGTAGGAGGGCGTCAGCCAGTCGTGGACGTGAATGCACCCCCTTCGGAGGTCCGATCTCACCCAGGTCTTATCCGAGGCCTGGAGCTGCTTGGACTGCTTCTGCCGCAGAAAAGTCTTCCTATCCAGGCTGAGGGTGCTCAGAGGCGAGGCTGAGGGAGCGGGACTGGCCGCCTCAGCAGCCGTGGAGGAGGACACCCCTCCGGGCGTGGAGCTGCTGGAGGTCGTCGGAGGAGCACCAAGAGACAGATTCCTCTTGTGTCTCTGTCGCCTCCTGCTCAGCAGAGAGTTGACAGAAGAAGTGCTGCTGTTCACTGATGTCAGGCTGTAGATGTTGGCTGTTTTCACCCCGATAGCGTTGGCAACCTGGCTCTGATAGATGCCGTTTCTGATCGCGATCTGGAGGAGGGAGGTGGCTGCGAGACCCTTCCCGAAGAGCTTCGCCTCTGCGCCGCCACCAACACCTCCACCTCCAGCGTCATCCTCCCCGATGGAGGGTCTCTTCTCTCCCGCAGACAGCGCTGTTAATCCACCTGGCTTCACGGGACTACTCTCGCTGCTAGAGTCCAGTGGTGTTGACGAAGTTGAAAGCGCCCCAGACTCCTTCACACTTTCCATCCTGTCTGTCACCTAGCAGCAGCAGCAGACACCTGGTAGTTAGTAGCAACAGCAACCTGCAGGTGACTGTAGCCTCCGTTAGCTTATTAGCTCCACTGGCTAGTCTCTCTCCACGTTAGCTTAGCATGCTAAAGTACTAGTAGTAGTTGTTCCGCTACATCATCCCATGTCGTAACACGCTCCCGTTAGCGAGCTTAACGGGAGATAACTAACTCAACCGGCTAGTGGTGATGTGAAAACCCGCTTCTTTTCTAGTTGTTGGTCGACATGGAGGCGAAGCTAGCAGCGAGAGAAGAAGAAGGCGCGACTGCTGCAACTGTACCGACAGATAGATATGAGGCTGACGGTCAGCAGGACACCGTGTTGGACAGGGCGGGGTCTCATTGGATATGAATTATGACGCATTCAAGTGCTCCCCAAAGCTCGGAATTTTGCAAAGCTGCGTGTTTACGTGATGCAATGTCTTGATTCAGAGTTCTCATCTGTTTTCTCTTCATAAACATATTGCATCATTGCCTACTCCAAAGATATGAGAACTGTGATTGAGAGGTGTAGCAGACTTATTTTTTATTTATTTTTCAAATATTTTTATTAAGAAGCATGTGCATGTCAGTGATACAGACTTCTGTGGGGTGTGTATCATGCCTCATTTTTTATATATATCAATAAAAACAGACAATACTAGGAAATAAGGGCAAACAAAAATGGAGACAAGCAAATACAAAAAACATAAGTAGTGAAAACAAAACAAAAAACAAAACATGAATAAATAAATAAAACACAGACAACACCCTAAGGCACACAAACCAGGGAGACATTGGCGACATACAGTCTGATATTGGATATGAATTATGACACATTCAAGTGCTCCCCAAAGCTCGGAATTTTGCAAAGCTGTGTGTTTACGTGACAATGTCTTGATTCAGAGCTCTCATCTCTTTTGCTGTCGGGGCTCCAAAACTCTGGACTGCACTTCCTATAGAGCAAGGGTGCCCAAACTTTTCCAAGGGCCAAAACTGGAACTCAATGGAGGGCCACGGGCCAAAATTAAACACCTATTGTATTGTATTATTAAGATGCAAAATGGTAGGATCCCAAGTTCCCTTAAACGAATATATTTTACCTAGTTAGCCCCTTAAAACCCACCTGCTGAATACAATTTGGCTCATTTATGCAATTTATGCATTTCCAAGACTGTTTATGGACCCCGGTATGTAGAAATATTAAAATACACAATTTGTAGAATAGGCAAAAATAACACATGTATACTGCATTCAAAGAACTGCATGTTTTCCCCAAAACTGCATAGGATTATTACAAAGTGGGCATGTCTGTAAAGGGGAGACTTGTGGGTACCCATAGAACCCATTTTCAGTCACATATCTTGAGGTCAGAGGTCAAGGGACCCCTTGACAAATGGCTATGCCAGTTTTTTTCCCACCAACATTTAGCACAACTTTAGTTAGCCTCCTTCCTGACAAGCTAATATGATATGATACTAATGGAGTCCTTAGGTTTTCTAGTTTCATATGATGCCACTATCTTCTAACCATAAACCCGAGCCTGGTACGGCCTCCAAAAGACAGTAAAGTCGGTTGGGTCTTTTAATTAAAAAAAAAGAATTTGCTAACATCTGGCGGGCCAACTTTGGCCCGCGGGCCCCACTTTGGACAGCCCTGCTATAGAGATACGATCATCCTGCTATAGAGATACGATCATCTAACTCTGTATCCACTTTTAAAAAACTTTTGAAAACACATTTTTTTAGGATATAGCATTCCTATAAGTAGAAGGGTATAAACATATGTATGTATACATCCGTTTCTGGACGCAAGTGTACATTTATACACATTTATATATATATAATGTATATTTGTTTTATCAACTTATCCTACCATTTTACCACTTCTATTATTATTGATATGTTCTGTGATGTCGTTTTAGCAGTTACCATACTTGTTTTACTTGATCTGCTTCTATTGTCTGATGTTCTGTTTTAACAATTACCATATCTTTTACTCTATTTATCTGCTTTTATTGTCTTGTGAAGCACTTTGTAACATCTGTTTTGAGAAGTGCTATATAAATAAATATATTATTATTATTATTATTATTATCGCTTTTCTCTTCATAAACATATTGCATCATTGCCTACTCCAAAGATCTCAACTGTGATTGAGAGGTGTAGCAGACTTATTTTTTAAAGAAATTAAGCAAGTAGTTGTATCTTTCACTGTTCACTTTCTATGATGTTAACGTGTCGGTCAAAAAAAGCATCTGTCATTTTACTAACCTGCACATAAAGATCACAGCTAGTTGTTCAAAAGGTTCTCCCATTTACATAGCACATTTACATAGTCTCTGAAATTAAAATAAATAAAAAATATGGTGTGAACAGTACTTTAAATCAAAGCTTAAAACGTTCCTGTTTGCTGCTGCCTTTTATTAAACCAGATAATGATCTTATATACTGCACTAGAGTTTTTACTCTTGTGTGTTATATTCTATTTTAAGCTTTTATCCTAGCTTTTATTTTTAGCTTGTTTTTATTTACATAAATCTTTAATGTTTTTATGTTTTTATAACTGTTTTAATTATGTCTTAATGTTCTTTTGCACTTTGTCGCAATGCTCTTAAATGTTTATGTAAAGACCTTTGTATTGCCCTGTTGCTAAAATGTGCTCTACAAATAAAGCTGCCTTGCCTTGCCTAGAGAGCAAGGAAACCGACTGCAAATTCACTAGATAATCTCAAGTGAGCATTAGCCAGTGGTGGAGGAAGTAGCCAGTGGTGGAGGAAGTAGCCTCTTCTGGTGGATTAAGATACCCAGCATTATATGAAGTAGTTGAAATTAGCCCCACATTTACCAGCTGCATCATTAAAGTGGTGAACGCAAATGCATCCATAAATATAATACACAATAATATACTACTTGTTGTTCCGAAATGGCCCATTATGTTTAATGAGTACTTTTACTTTTGGTACTTAAAGTAGCCTATATTTTGATGCTAATACTTTTTGTACTTTTACTGAAGTAAGGATTTGAATGCATGACTTTTACTTGTAAAACTTGAATATGTCTACACTGTGGTAGCTTATTGCTACTTCTGAATACTTCTTCCACTATCATATCCTTTACTTAAGTACTAGTACTGTAAAATACACTGTTAAAAGTCTAAGTATTGCATTTTAAATCTTACTTAGTAAAAGTATATAAGTATAATCAGGAAATGTACTAAAAGTTTTAAAAGTAATAAATACTCAGAAAACTGTCCCCAGTTACGCTGTTGATATTATATCATTAGATTATTATTATTAGGCTACTCATGCATTAATGTAGGAGGCAGGGTTTTACTACTGTAGTCGGTTGAGGTAGAGCTAATTTGTAATTTTGTATTAAACTGCAACTCGTGATTATTCTCATTATAGATTAAGATAATAAAAAGGAGAAGCAGCAAATCTTTGCAATGTTTGTACATGAAAAATGACTAACGGTACCAATTATCAAAATTGGTTTGTAATTGTTTCAGCTGTATATGTAGGCCTACTGTTGGATTGTTCAATTTATAAGAAAACATCATATTTTGTAAGCTCTTCATATATTTTGCAAAAACAAATCTTAATTTGTAAAGTAACTAATGCTGTCAAATAAATGTAATTACTAAAAAGTAGGCTAAAATATCATATAGTACAATATCTATTTTGATATTCAAATATAATAAAGAGAAGATGAGCCACATGATCCTTGAAGGTCAACACCTTTATGATCTTTTCCCCACAAACCACATGAACTCGAGAGAAGTATTTCTTTCAACTACAGAAGCCACGAAGTACGAGTTTTGAATGAGCCAGTGAAGGCAACATGAAGTACAGTTACATTACTGGCCCAGCCGGTCACATGTTAAGAGCATGCTTGTAAACTAAGAACATGTTTTAGGGTATGATTTGATCATATTTTATCTTGTACATTTATATATAATTAACCTAACCCGACAAGTCACTGCATAGTTTATTTCTTGTCAATAAGGAAACACAGAAGAGCTGTAACTCGCCTTCTGGCGCCACCTAGTGGGATAAAGGCAGCATCACCATGGCGACCAGGGATGTTTATTATTTTGCTTTTTACAAATCAGTGGTGGAAGAAGTATTCAGATCATTTACTTAAGTCAAAGTAGCAACATGACAATATAAAAATGCTCAATTACAAGTAAAAGTACTGCATTCAATATATTTTTTTGTTTATTTGTTTTGCTCAATTTAAGACTATACAACATAACAAAAAAATAATTAATAATATAAAGTGCAGGAAGAGGCAAAAAAACCCCACTGGGCTTATCTGAAGCCTCCACCTAGAGACAAGATTAATATAAAGAAGAAATATGACTACATGTCTACATGACTACACATAGTGATAACAAAACAATTAGGACAAAATATATATAATAACGACAATAACAATACAGTAAATATATAAAAAAGACAAGTGTGTGTGAATGTGTGTGTTGCATGGAAGTGTATTGTTAATGTTTGTGAGGAGGATATTGATTTAAATATCTGTAAAGACTTCTTCAAACAACATTGTGAGTGGAAAAAAACATAAAAACAGATACATGGACAACATGGGGAAAAGCAATTACAAGACAGCAATTAAATGACCTTTTAAGCGACTTTTGGCACATTTTGTTGATAGATGTGAACAGCTACTCCATTATTACTTCAAAGTAGGTCGACTTTATGTAAAGTATCAAAAGCAAAATGATGTATTATGCAGCAGAATGACCCACTATCGGTGTTACATTATTAGGCCAATATATTATTAATCATGTATAATTGTTGATACTTTACAGTGTCAGTAGCACTTTAATGATATAGTGGGTCATGGTGAAGCTAATTTACTTTATTTTATAGTTTAATCCACAACAAAGCCTCATAGTTTACCTTTTGTACATACAATTTGAATCCACATAAAAAGTATAACATTTCTCATGCAATGATGCAGAAGTATAAAGTAGCAGAAAATGGAAATACTCAAGTACAATTACCTCAAATTTGTACTTGAGTAAAGCAGATGAGTATATATGCTTAGTTACATTCCGCTGCTAGTTAGCACATTATAATAGAATAGAATAGAATAAAATAAAATAAAAAAACTTTATTGTCATCGTATTAAATACAACGAGATTCACAGTTGCCACTTCTGGTCAGTGCTTTAAAACAAATACTTGACAAGACTAAACGAGGCAGATAAAACATATAACAGGTAAAACACATAGTTATAAAGCAAATAAAACAGGTAAAGTAGATGTAATAAATAAATATAAACAGAAGTGTTACACTAGAAGTATAAAATATAAAAATAGATGTAATGTAAACAGAGGTAATTGCACTTGTAAAACAGGTAGGGTAGATGTAATAAATAAAATGTAAACAAAGGTAGTTGCACTTGAGGTGTATATTGCATCAAGGATATATTGCACAGTCAAATGTATAAATAATATACATAAATAATAAATCATTCATAGTCAAAGTAGTTACTCTCCTTTAACAGATGAGAGTTTTGAGTGTCCAAAAGTTGTTAAAATCTTTGTGTTTCTGTTACTCGATTACCCGGAGCACAGATAAAGTAAGATGACATCAGCTATAGTATCAGTATCTTATAACCCGCCTCAGTCTCTGTCACTTTCACATGCGCACCAGGGTGGACTGCTGTCACATTGCAGTCCAACAGAGGGCAAAGTGCAAGCTGCACTGTGACTGTATAGTTTATCATGCTCTCTCTCTTCTTGCTCTCTTTCTCTTCCTCCCTCCCCCTGTCACGTCTCCACCTCGTTCTCTATACCAGTCAGACTTTCACTCAATCAGGCGTCATATCGCTGTGATTTCCTTGTTTATTGCAACATCAGCAAAGGTAAGACCTCATTCCTGTTGTCTAATTTGCTAATTTTGATTTACAGTAAACTACAGTTAATGTTACTCCCATGAAGCTTTTCACTTTTTCAGCATGGCCAGTTCAATGCTTATTCATGTGGGACAAACTGGACATACTGCTTCTTCCTCCTTGAATGTTAACAGCCACTGATGCTATAGTCCAAATGTTGTTATAAACCACCACTTTCAGTAAACAAAGGGGGCATGTGATGGATGGTAAATCTCTGGGGGATTAATAGTGAAAAGTGCCTCCCTGCAGATGCACTGAGAGGGGGGGAGATTAGCCTACTGACACATTAAGACTAAACTGAACCCCAGGAGACGTGTTTCCACTTGGATTCAGTCCATTTCAAGAGGTCATTGAATGTTGCATTAAGTCTTAAAAGCCTACTTTACCAAGGACAAGCGAAAAGCCCTGCCGGCGGGGGTGTGATAATCACATTTATTACCAATGCAAATGAACTTGCCTCGAATCAAGTGACATGAATTTGATACTAATTAGATGGAGAACTATACAGATATCCTTGAAACAAGTAGAATAAAATCACCTCACCCTGCTGCCGGGTTTAATTCAATGTATTTATTAATAAATAAGATTGTATAACTCAATAAAGAGTCTTTGTGGGGATCAGATGGACTAAAGGGAGATTAGTTTACTGCTCTAATAAAACGCATTCAGGGAAAGGAGGGAAAGGGTGGCGGGGGGGGAATAGAGAAGAAGAGGATCTAAATGGAGAAAACACAGGAGGATGACAAGCCAAACAACAGGCGGTCACACAGTGAGGTGTTGTTGTCAATTTCAGTTCTGGTATTTTGCACAAACACTTTCAATTTCAAAGAATCTGTCAGTTGAATTACCGACAAAACCAACAGCTTTATTCCTGCTGCATTTAAGAAAGCAGTGGATGTTTTTCGCTGCCAACTTGTGCCAAAAGGAGAGAAAAGAAAGAAACAAAGAAGGCTAATCCATTTCAAAATGCCTTCCTTTAAAAAGGGAAATAGAGACTATAATTAGATGTGGCGAGTTTAAACTCAAGGACTTTCCTAAGCAACTCTCCCTATAGCAACGTGTGTGTGTGTGTGTGTATGTGTGGTTAAGTCACTCACTTCCGTTTGTTTTGGTTCCTCAGGCGGAGCACTGACAAATTTAGATTGCAGCGAGTCTAAAAATGTAGAAAAAACAGAGCAGAAATACATAATTGGAGAGTAGTCGCTCATTAAGATTGTTTGCCCAACCCTGTCAACTGTTTCAGCAAGGACGCAGCTCAAAAACACAAGTACAGGAAGAGAGCATGTTTCTATTGAATAGTACATTTTTCACACATGTACCAAAACAGGCCTCGGCCCCAGATGTGTATCAGCTGAACCACCCCTATATAGGTGGTAGTTACTTATAGTTCATGACACAAATTTTGCTTCTGGCTTGGGCCCATCAAACTCGGGTGGGAAGCTGGTGAGGGATCAGGTCTTTGTCATATAGCGCTGGTGACTCATTCATTGGTCTGTCTATTTCACTTGTTTCTTTTTTCCAAAACCAAAAGAAAAAGTGGAAAATGAAAAGAAAGCACAATTATTTTCTGAATATTGTATACAATGAGTAAACCATTGTTTATGGGTACATTTTGGTGACAGTATCTATTTGTAACTTTAAAGCAGCAGTGGTTTGAATTGGAGCAAATATGATTAAAACATTTTTTTTATAAAACGGTCACTATATCCTGACAGTAGTGCATGAGACAGGTAATCTGAAAAAAAAATCATGTGCCTGTGTGTCCTCCGGTGCTCCCAATGACATCTGCAAGATTTCACAGACCGGAGGAAAACAACTAATCAGAGCTGAGCTGGAGCCTTGCCGTCTATAAGCAGCTGTCAATCACTCGCAAACTCCGATCAAACGGTCAAACAAAGCAGCGCTGATCAAATATGAATCAATATTCTGTTACTGTAACACACAAACTTTCTCTTTTACAGCTAAACAGTAAACCACAAGTTGTTTCTGAAAACATTTGAGGTGAGAAATAGGCATTACAGTAACAGAATATTGATTCATATTTGATCAGCGCAGCCTAGTTTGACCATTTGATCGGAGTTCGCTAGTGATTGACAGCTGCTTCCTTTGAATCAACAGCCAATAGGAACGCTCTCTCTCTGAAATGACCTGTGATTGGTCAAAGTCTCCCGTCACGGGCTAGATGTTTTAAAGCCTGAAAACAGAGCCATGAGGAGGTGCAGAAGTCTAGTTATCTCTCAGAACACTTGAATTACAATATGCTGAAAGGTTATTATGGTATTTTTGCCAAATAATGCCAAAAATATTCTGCCTACTGCCACTTTAATGGTACAAATCTGGGATATGAAATATACTTGCAAAACAGGGTACCATAATGTACTTATACAAGGTACTGCCCCAGTATCCACTATTTGTTCTGTAAAATGTACAATTAATGTTAATTTAATGTATATTAATAAAATTATATATATTAGTAAAACAAAAATTAAATTAAATTTCAATTAAAATCATTTAAATCTTCCATTAGGAACTTAAGTGGTGGATACAGTAAAAAAAATCATACATTTAATATATACAGTGTGTTTTCATTCACGCTGCAGTGGTTCCCAGTAGGTTATTCTTGAATGTTGCTCCGGTGGAAATGGTTGTATCACTGTTTACTCTGCTGTGGTCACATGGTCAGGGTGAAGGCGAGGTTAACCACAGCTCTTTGTAGGCTCGTCTGTTGATCTGACTCCCATAGACATGCACTAACACGCATGTAATTGTCCTGGTCCATATGCTAACACAGAGCCCACAGAATTATCCCCTCCATGGTTTACATAAAGAAGAATGTGGCGGGATATCGTATTCTTTAGGTCTTCAGGACTTGGAGTCATAAGGTCAAAATAACATGACCCTAAAGGTACATAAATGTGTCATTAGTTATAGCTGCATGTTCTAATCCAGACACTAAAGCATTTTCACTGACAAAACTGGCAAAACAATTCATAGCATTTTATTTTCAATGCAATTCAAAACAATTCAAAAAACGAATTCTGCTAATGCTATCGGCCCTTATTCTACATTTCTTTCTGTTTACTAGTCTGTACAATAGATGTGAAGCTACAGCCAGCAGCCGGTTAGCTTAGCTTAGCACAAAGACAGGAAATGGGGGGAAACAGCTAGCCTGGCTCTGTGCAAAAGTAACAAAATCTGCCTAAAAGCACCTCTAAAGGTCACAAATGACGATCTGGCATCATGCTAAAGTGTGTAATAGACCCACCTATCCACCCTCCAGAGGATAGCGTGTCAGAGTCATGAATATTACACACATGTATGTATGTGCAGTACCAGCAAGGGGCAACAAAACCACTCACTCAGTAAAATAAGGATGTAAACAAAGTAGGCCTACAATACGTACGGAAACAACATAACATAAAAGCCGTTTCATACCAAGCATGGATTTCCGTCTGAAAAATTTGCTCTGAAATTTACAAAAACTGATTTTGTGTGTTCTTATGAATGCTTGCACATCCGTATGGGGGGGAAAAATATTCGGATGGACTTTGATTTCAGCAGATTTCCGCCCTGAGGAAAGAAATGCTTGACCAACGAAATATTTTGTTCCAACTAATTACGGTCATCCTGCATAATAATTAGCCATGTGCCTCTGTTTGATGCATGGGGAGCGGGACAATAGGTGTCGCACAAGTGGGCTTTTTTTTCGGTCCAATGTGACATTTTTCAGACTATATTGTGATTCGGAATAACAATAGTACTATAATACTAACAATGGGCCGTCTCCTTCTCAACACCCAATAATGTACGACAAACACTACCTCAACAACCAAATGTAGGACAATATATGGCTTGAGATCACCCAGCAGCTGAGACATGATGACGATGGTAAAATAGCTGATATGCACTTACTAACGTTATAAGTTGGTCACGGAACGGGGCTAGCCACAACAGCAAACCTTAGCATCAAATTTGGGTCTGATTAGTTTATTTATTGTGTAGTTAACATTAGGCCCTTAGACATTCTCTGTCTGGATAGGATTTTGTTGTGTGAAGTGGACACGGCACTATTTAGGAGGAAAGTATTGAGCCTCACTGACAAAAATAGAACAGTGTGCAAAGTTGTCAATGCGGAACATTCGCATGCAGATTTTTCTATTTCGCATCGCACTGGTGGGAAACGGCTTTCTGTATGGAAAACATGTCACAAACGTCTCACTTTTTGTTCTACGTCACTAGCTCTGAGCCTAGCATATTTACACGGATGCGTTTGCATTGCAGTCAGTACAGAGTACATGGCGTACAAATGGCACGTCAAAATAAAAAAACGATGTTCTTATTGCATGCTTTTGCTTTGCTCTTTATTGTGTCTTTCATACACATTTTTGTGTGACCGGGCTACAATGAACATCTTATTTTTCTTTTGTTTAATCCACACAAGAAGTATAGTGTAAAAATGTAAAATTGTGGATTTACAGAGGCGGTTATGTTAGGGATTATTTTGTGCCAAGAAATAGTCTGTCACTTGTCACCCTGTAAAATGCTAAGCTAACCTGTTGCTGGCAGTAGAGAAAAAGGGTATTTCCAAAAATGTCTAACTATTCCTTTAAGATTTTGGGCCCTAATTGCTGTCACCTCTTTAACGCAGTCACGGTAACTTTGAGTTACTAATAATAACATTAATTTTAGCTGCTAGCTAATAGTAAAAATTCTGCTTTTCACCAAGTTCAAGCAAGATGAAAAAACGACTCTCAACTTGTATC
This sequence comes from Sebastiscus albofasciatus, assembly GCA_916701655.1. Lineage (NCBI taxonomy): Eukaryota > Metazoa > Chordata > Actinopteri > Perciformes > Sebastidae > Sebastiscus > Sebastiscus albofasciatus. The sequence continues at coordinate 42,968 of CAKAOI010025887.1, read as the reverse complement.
AGTGTCATTAACACTGCCTTTGATAAAACCTCCATTTGAGCACAACTTGATGATCTTTGCAGCTCCTTTAACCTAATGCCAAAAAATAATCAGGCAGCACAGTAAACAGACAGAACTTAGTTAGCAGTTGGAACTTTATAGAATCAAATTAGAGAACTATTTTGGACATAGAGCCTTTTCCTTTTTTCCAGTTATAGGACCATCAAGGCATAAAACTGTGAATAAACCCAGACAAAACACGACAGTCATGTGAATAACTCATTACCTTATCATTTTAAGGTCATGGTTTTCTGTCCTTGTTAGAATCAGTGTTTTGGTTAGTTGTGGGTTAGTGCTGATGAGTAATGAAGTTACAATCTGGTGTTTAGGCAGCATCATCCTTCTGTGACTCATCATCACCTCTCTTCCAGTCACAAGCCTTTAAATGTTCTAGTGACTCAACTTTTGGTATGGTTCCTCATTTTTCTGGCCTTGACCCTGCTTTGTTTTAGCATTACATCCCGTAAAAGGATTTACGGATTAGTAAAGCTGACCGGATTTAACCTCACATACAGTATCAGTGTGGGCCAAAGATATTTGCCTCACTTGGAGTTCCCTCAGATACGACACAAGCTCAGATAAACGCTCCGCAAACATCTGCTGACCTGCGGGGAAAATTCTCACTTCCCTAAACTTTCCATGACTTTCATTGTACCACACCCTGCATGCATGTCACTTCCTGTAGGGGGTCCATGTGACCGAGATCAGTCATGGAGGAACCGCAGCGAATCGATCTGACCTACATCACTGAACGCATCATCACCATTTTCTGCCCTGCTGGATGTCCAGAGGAGATCTACCTGCAGAACCTGCAGGAGATTATTCTCATGCTGCAGTCCAAGCATGGACACCACTACATGGTGAGATGGAAGTGGAACAAGTACTCAGATCTCAAGTAAAAGTAGTAATACCAGAGAAATACTGTTACAAGTAAAAGTCCCGGATTCAAATTTTTACTTGAATGAAAGTACAAACATATTAGCATCGAACTATACTAAAAGTACCAAAATAAAAACACTCATTATGCAGAATGGCCCATTTAGAATAATATATTATTGAATGGGTAGTTTTAATAATACATCAGAATTTATGAGTTGAATAAATTTGTATTAAAGAGGACCTATTATGGTTATTTTCAGGTGCATACTTGTATTTTGGGTTTCTACTAGAACATGTTTACATATTTTAACGTTCAAAAAACACTTTACTTTTCTCATACCGGCTGTGCTGCAGCACCTCTTTTCACCCTCTGTCTGAGACGCTCTCTAACTCTAAACCCCCCACCCCCGAAAAGCCCAGTCTGCTCTGATTTGTCAGCTGGCCCACTCTGTTGTGGTTGGTCAACCAAACCAAACTCTTCAGACTCCAGCTTCGCTCTAACTAGCTTTGTTTGAGGGTGTGCCAAACTAGCCGCTGGGCAGGTATTATGCAAAATGTGTTACTTGGTGACATCATCACGTTACAGAAGAAAAGGCGGGACTTCAAGCAAGATATTTCAGAGCAGTGTTTCCATCGAGGAGAGTAACTCCCCTTGGCCTGGACTTTGAGCTTTGTAACTTTGCAGACTTTTTACATGCACAACAAACTAAATAACACACTAAAGGAAAGAGAAAAAGAATAAAAGCACAATAGGTTATCTTTAATAATCTGAATCAGCAAAGTAACAAGTTACTAAAGCTTTAAAATAAATGTAGTGGAGTAAAAAGTACAATATTTTCTTTATGTGTAGTGGAGTTGAAATATAAATTAGCATGGAATGGAAATACTCAAGTAAAGTTCAAATACTTCAAAATTGTACTAAAGTACAATAAATACATCTGTTTTTTACATTTGTCCCCACCTTCTTAAACGGCACATTCCTCTAAAGTCATATTGGCTTTCTCTCATTTTAAACATTTTTGTGGTTACTTTCATGTCAAGTCAAGTTTAATTATACCAGCCCAAAATCACATATTTGTCTCATTTCACAATTTGTAGAACATACTGTATGACACTCTATCATTAGATCCTGGATATGGAAAAACTCCAGAGACATTTATTTTGAAAATTATACTTGATAAGTTTTAAAATCTCCTTAAATTTAACATTTTGGGGCCCTAAATCTGATACAAAAAAAGTGTGTTATTTGGTTTTAATCTCTAGCTTTATTTACAGTTATGTTTTGAAGTATAAAAATCAGATTTGTATTTGTTTTATATGCAGAGTATTTCCTCATATCGCCACAAAAGTATGGAGCTAAAGTGAACAATAAAGTGTGGAATGGGGGCTAATTTAAGAAATCCTTAATGTTATGCAGTATTACAATACACTTTTTTTTGTTTTTTTTGCTTTGACATGCTTTAACTTCCAGTACTCTGAATTTTAACATCATAAGATTAGTTATATGATCACCAAAGACTGTTTGTATATGGTTGTATGTTTTGAATTTAAGATCACAACCTCTTAAAATGTAAATAAGTAAATGTAAGTTCCAACTCCAAACCCACTATCTTTTCAGTCCCATTTGCATTATAAATATTAAAGTAATGATATGGTTCATTAAGAATAATGAATAAAGTCAAAATGTAACTTTCCTCATGTCTTTCTTTCCTTTTTCATGAAAACAATTTGCCCTTCCTTCTTCAGATCATCAACCTCTCACAGAGAAACGAAACGCTCATCCGAATGAACCACAAGGTAATGATGACGCTCCAAAGTATCACTGTGACAGGTTAAATGTTTGCAGTGTAATGTATGTTACTGTATGTGTGGTTTGTCTGTCAGGTTTTGGACACAGGTTGGGTGGACCTCCTCGCTCCAGACCTGGATCACATCTTCAGTGTCTGCGCGACGATGAAGAACTGGCTGCAAACACATCCAAAGCACGTCCTGGTGTTACACTGCAGGGTAAAAGTCACTGATTCCTCTCCACGCACTGACACTGACATGTTATTTTAACTGATCTGTGCAGCATTAGTATGTAAAGTTTATTTATCCTGATTCTGTGGTTGTCCTCCACAGGGAGGTAAAGGTCGGCTCGGAGTTCTGGTGGCTTCTTATATCCACTTCAGCAACACGTCAGCCAGGTAACACTGATACCATGTGAATTTGTTCAAATATTATAGGGGTAAAGGATGGTAAAGAAGCATCTGACTTTAATCAATTGCAAAATAAAGGAAATTTGGAGCACTGAACACAAAGGAAAGCTGAGGCTGATGGGAATGTCATTAGTTTTGCAGATATTGGTCATAAACCAAAGTATTGGACACATTCAAATTTGAATCTGACCATAGCACTAGATGAAAAGTCAGAAGATCACCAAAGTTATTACAATTTATCCTGCAGGAACCGTGAATGTCTGCACCAAATTTCATGCCAATCCATCCAATAGTTTTTGAGATATTTCAGTCTGCACCAAAGTGGCAGACTGACAATTGACTGAATTACAAATTATTGAATTACATTAAAGGAACAGTGTGCAACATTTAGGGGGATCTATTGGCAGAAATGGAATATAATATTATAACATTAATAAGTGTGTTTTCTTTAGTGTATAATCATCTGATTATACGAATCGTTGTGTTTTCATTACCTTAGAATGAGCCGTTTATATCTACATGGGTCTTCATAGTCATGTTTCTGCAGTAGCCCAGAACGGACAAACCAAACACCGGCTCTAGAGAGGGGACATTCACATTTTCGTGTCGGTTACCGTAGTTCTCCTACATGCACACTGGAGAAGTTTCAGTTGATTGCAATCTGCAACCTCACCACTAGATGCCACCAAATCCTACACACTGAAGTCGATCAGCGCCTCTAGGAGTAAATGACACTCTTATGTGTTTTTGTTTTGTCCCACAACTAGTGAGGCCTAAAGGCTGGGACATGCTTCTTCTTCTGCATGTAAGGGAACGTGCATGGGTGTCATTCGGAGACATTCGTGGGGCTGTTTTTTTTAATACTTGTACAGATTTTGGATGTAACATTAACACGTCCGTGTCAATCAGCTTGTTTAACATACTGGGTTGCACAAGATGCTGCATAATTCCCTCATAAGATAGCAATATCAGTGCTGACTAGCCTGCCCGTCCATCTAATGTTTGGTCTAGATATGTCAACAGCTATATAGCAAGTACATTTCGCACAGATATTTCAGGTTCCCAAAGGATGAATTCTAGTGATAGTGTTTATTGTCGGATGTGTTTGCAGATCAAAGATCACTGATAGAACAATAGAGTGAACAGAGGCTGATCTACTGTACGTGTGTTTGTCTCCACCAGCCAAAGGGCAGGAAGGCTGATTGAAGAGACTTTGAACTAGACTGTTATTTGATTTTCGGGCAGGGATCCTGTTGCTGTTGGACACCAGTTAATTTATTTACACTTACTTTACATGCAAGACAGAGCCAGGGGTGTTTTTAAAGTAAACATTACAGCATTTGCGGTTTATGTGGCTATATATCGTCTATTTTATGGTTAAGATATAAGTTATTAAAAGTTATTAACATCTTCATTTACACGTCTAATCATGGGATGAACAGAAAGGTTATTTTGAGGCAAATCAATGTCCACTGAAAATGCAGAAAAAAGAAGATCAGGTCGATTTCTGCACTGTTGGTGTGGATGTGTTTGTGTGTGTGTGTGTGTGTGTGTGTGTGCATATGTACTGTTCATGGCTGAACAGCTGACTCAGTGTTGAGAAATATCTGATTGTGACCATTGTTCCTCTACGTGCTTGCGTGAGTGAGTGCAGGCATGCACTATGCAAAGGCCTGTGAATGACTGTAAATGTGCCATTTTTAAAGTTACAAAATTAAAACAGAGAACAATATTTCCTTACTGTCCTCTGGTGGTATCAAGTCATGCAGATAGTTTTGTCTTTATGTTTTGGGGTTCTGTCTGTGAGATTTCTGCTGCCACCTAAAACAATGGAGACAAATGCAATTTTGTTAGAGGTGCATTGAAAAATGACACTTAAAAATGTCAAAAGCAGCATATTTTTGAAGAAACAATGTCTTTGCTATTCTGGATAATCCACAGAACACAATAGTTTTTTAAAGAAATTATTTTTTAACTCCTTAAAGGAAACCTCCATCAATTTAAAGGAACAGTGTGTAACATTTCAGGGGATCTATTAGCAGAAATGGAATATAATATTCATAGCTATGTTTTCATTAGTGAATAATCACCTGAAAATAAGAATTGTTGTGTTTTCGTTAGCTTAGAATGAGCCCTTCATATCTACATAGGGAGCGGGTCCTCTTCCTCGGAGCCCGCCATGTTTCTACAGTAGTCCAGAACAGACAAACCAAACACTGGTTCTAGAGACAGCCTTTCGCGTTTTTACGCAACCTGATGGCCATCGTAGTTCTCCAACATGCTTGTGAATGCGGTAGCGTGAACCACAGAGTGCAGAACCGTGGTGCTGCCAGCCGCTATCTGACTTCCGTTGCTCCTAAAGTAGTGTTTTTATGGTAAGGATGGCCTCGTTTTTGCAATTAGCTGCTCACGTTACTACAGTCCTGCAGTAGTGCAGGAAAGGGACTAATGAACGGAGGGACACTCAGTTGGTTGCAATCTGCAACCACACCGCTAGAAGCCACTAAATCCTGCACACTGGCCCTTTAAAACACCTAAGTATATCTCTAGGTCTTGGATAGTACTACTGCATATGCGAAAAAAAGTTCTAGCCTACAGCCTAAAACCTTTCCAGAGGCAGCTTGGTGAAGTCTGATAAATGTCATCAAGTGATATCACTTGAGTCCGCGTCAGTTGGGACTGACGACTACAAGTTTAGAAATGAAAAAAATCTGAAGGTGTGGAGTTAGAAAGAAGCAAATTTACCAAACCTCTGTAGCCCGCTGCTCATCTCAGCCACTAGTATAACACACAAATCTCTGGCTGAGCTGTCAGATGTTGAGTTGCATTGTGGGTAATGTAGGCGCTAGGTTCTGTCAAGGAAGAAGAATGCGGGGAATACAATTGCAATTCAATAATTAATATACATATATTACGCCACTAAAATTTAACCTGACATGACTTGTGGACTTGTGGTCGAGAAAACAATGGTCTTCATCAGTGAATCACTCCTTTGTCGGTTTGGCTGCAGCACGAGTTTTTGCTAACTGACCCATTGGAGGCAGAAATCTCAGAGAAGCTCATCACATAAAAATCTGTATGGATAAATTAACAAATTTGTTCACAAATTGTTTTTTTTTAGTCCATTTATTCATAGATTAATAAATCAATTTGTAAACAAATATATTAATAGCTATTTTTATTGTGCAATTAGTTAATCAATGACATGCTTTAATACTATTTATGTGTCTCTTGTGGTCCATAAGATACTCCTTCAGGTATATTCAGGTGAACTGAGGAGTGTTAAATCTGCATCACCATCTGAATATTTGCCTCTCTCTCAGTGCAGACCTTTCTCTCGACCACTTTGCCATGAGGAGGTTCTACAATGACAAACTGTCCGCTCTGATGACGCCCTCGCAAAAACGGTAAGAACAGAGAGTTGATTGAGCAGGATCACTGCGGGGTCAAAGGTCAACTGCAGCTCAGGTCTTATAGCCTCTGATCTTCGATGTAGACCGAGGGATCTGCTGTGACTGTTGACTGTTATGAAACAGTTACTATAATAAAGCCGCAATAAGGTTGTGAAACAAAGAGACTGACTTGATGAACAACACGACCACACTTTTATCTAGTCATAAAGTTATTTGAGATACTTTGAGTGTTGGGTAAACAGCATGAATACATTTCTCTGTGCTCTCCAGGTATGTGTGGATGCTGGGGAGCATGATAAAGGGAGGCCTGAGGTTGTGTCCCTCTCCGTCTTTCCTCCTCTGCGTTGTTCTTCACGGTCTTCCCAAAATAAGACCAGATGGGGGTAAGGAGCAGATGTCTGATCTGAGTTAGAGGAAGCTAAGTAGATAAATAGCTGTAGCTGGCTGTACAGGGCATATACTGTATTCTTCTTTTCATCTTATTGAGGAAGAAGAAGGAAAGATGATCCTTATAATTTAAAACATGTAACGTCCAAAAAGTAATTTGACTCAGGTCGCAGTCAACGGCTCTGCTATACTTACATGCTTCTTGAACTATGCCGGACATTTCTTTTTTCAAACGAATGCCATCTTTTGTGATGAAACTCTTCTTCCCATGCAGCATGTTGTCTCTTCCTGAGAGTCTACCAGAGTCTACAAGCTGTTTGCACATCAGCAGTCTAGTAAGAAACCACATCAAATCACATAATAATCTGGCAGGATGTTTTTCAGAATATAATACAGTGTGTAATATGTGTTTATATCCACCTCCAGCCATGTTAATGCAGCCCAGACAGACCGGCTCTACATTGTGCTCCAGCCAGCACAGCTGCTCAAAGGGGACATCACGGTGAGTAGTGATGCACTTTATTATGAGTTTTCTTTATCATTTAGGTCAATATATAAAAGTAATGATTACTACTGCAGTATAAGGCGCACATTTTAAATTATTCATTATTGGGAACCATTAGAAGCTAACCTTGCAGCAAGCATTTTTGTGAATTTATAGATTATTTTACTAATTTATGTATTTAGGAAAAACTGAATACATTTTTTATAAAACAGCTATTAGTTTCTCTTGAAGTTCACTCAGCCTCCATTACTTCTTTTTTTTTGTTTTCTGTGTATTTATAATTCATTTTGGGTGACATTTTATTTTACAGAGCTGTAATCTCCAAATCATTTTCCAATATTTTTCCAAGATGTTTCCTGGAAAAAACAATATAAATTGGTACTAATTCAAGGGAAAATAGGGATTTATTTGAAATAAAAGCTCCAATTAAAGCTAAGTAAATATTAAAGGGGACATATCATGAAAAACTCACTTCCTTGTGCTCATACATTTGAGTATCTGGAGTGCCTACCAACCCAAAATTGTGAAATAAGACAACCCACTCAACAAATCGAACAATTCTTTCCAGGAAAATTCTTGGAAATCATTAGAGAAATTATTCAGAAGTGTAGGACCTGTAGAATATTGTAATGTCTAATATGTTGGAAATTTGTAAAAAATAAAAAATAAATCGCAAAGTATAAAAGACATAAATACTAGAAAATACTAAATGGAAAATAAAATCTAAATCACATCTTCAACAGTTGTTATTCATAAACCAAACTGACAGGAAGTAGTTATTTACTGACCTCTTATTTTGCTTTAATATACTGACTATGCAACAGAAAGGAATTAATTCCAGTGAATCAGATTAGAGCAGCACGTACAGGACGTGAGTCATCTTCTGTCTGGTTTTAGGTGGTTTGTTATGATAAAAACAGCCGGGCAGCCAGCCGCCAGGTCGTCTTCCGTCTCCAGTTTCATACGGGCCTCGTGCACGGACACACCCTCACTTTCTCTAAGGCGGACCTCGACTGTGCCAGTGAAGGTAATTATAACCTGCACAATGCCAACTGTTGTTTCAGCCACTATCACACTCTGCTGCAATACCCATTATAATCAGTAACCGATAAATCTTCCGGTCTTCCTCCAATGCAAATATCACCTGCCTAAACTAACCTTAGACCCCGTATCAGCTGTGCTGGAGTGCAGGTGTGAAGTACTCATGGAAAAATGTTCAGTGGGCCAAGTTAACTGTCCAGCTGTCTGATGTTTGTTATTATTCCAGATTCCCGGTTCCCAGAAGATGGAAAAGTGGAGCTGTTGCTTTCTGACGGCCCTGAAAAGATAACAGGTAGACTTTTTTCAGAAGCTTGTAGATGCATAAGCAAAGGGCAGCAACAAACACAGTACCTAGAATAAAGAGGTTTTGCTATGCAAAACGTCTTTCATTAGAAATAAAGAAATAAGGTTAAAAATCTACAGTTATGCAGTTCTATGAGGCTGTACATGGGCACAGCGTTGTTTTCAGCTAAATGCTAACGTCAGCATGCCAACACGTTCACAATGACAATGTTAACATGTTGATGTTTAGCAGGTATAATGTTCACAATCTAAACGATAGTTTAGCATGTTAGCATGCTTACATTTGCTAATTAGCATAATGCACAAAGGACAGCTGACGCTGGTGGTAATGTCATTAGTTTTGCAGGTATTTAGTCATAAATCAAAGTATAAGATTGAAATTTTGACCTCATGGTGGCGCTGGAGGGAAAGTCAGGGAAGGCATTATGATTCATCCTCAGGGGACAATGAATGTCTGAACTAAATGTCATGGCAATCCATCCAACAGTTGTTAAGATATTTAAGTGTGAATCAAACATGGTGGACTGACAGACAGATTGATATTGACATCTCTAGGGCTAACAACACTTTCGACACTAAAGTTCGATATACAGCGTATTTGTGAGTAGTTTACAAAGACGAATGGTTGGCAAGTCAGTATTGGGTTTTGACATATTTTATGCTGGTACTATCAAACTCCTCCCACCTGCATCGATCCAACCCCGGGATACTGAGGTGAAGAAACACATAGACTACACCAATTTTCATTAGGATTATTTCATTTTTCTAAAAACATATGCCATCAGACATTAATGAAAGACGGTATAATTGCATTTCTACACATGGCGACTTTAAATTTGACTTTTAAACTTGTACAACAGTTTTCACAGAGATTATGTTAGTTGGACATTAGTTCCAATAAACAATAGTTACGTCTGTGGAATGTCCAGAGTAATGGGGTGGTCACATGTGCAAAATTAATAATCGCTTCCAGTTCGTTCCCATTTTATGTGAGCAAAGGGGTGAAAAAATATTTGCTTCCGGTTGCGAAGCAAATTCACATCTTTGCATCCGAAATGCAGATAACTTTTGGCAGGCGATGTTCACTCGCCTGCATCCATGCATGTGTGACCGTGCCCTAACTGGGACGTTGTTCATACTGCCACAGTATACTCATACATGGCCAGACAGCATTAGGGATAAGTAAAACAATGTATTTTTTGTAATTTAAGTGAACTGAACCTTTAAACCTTTTGCTAAAATGTACATTTACCTCAACAAATCCTCTCTAACTCTGTTCGTTCCCAACCATTTTAGTTTGTGGCCCCTTAAAACAATCGTCACGTTCAACAAAATAATTATTTGTATATTAAATATTATATGTTTTCTTGTTCTTTCTTTTTTTTTAAATAATAATAATAACTCTTAGAATCCTGAAGAAGTAAAGTTATCCAATAATTTAGAGAAAAAAAAACACATATTTCTGCCTTTTTTCCTGTCAATTATGTCTTGACTTCTCAACTTTATCTTGTTCCGACCCCCTCGTTGGGAACCGCTGCTCATACAAACACCTGGACTCCCAGTACTACACACCCTCACACAAGCACAACCAACACTCATCCACACAGACACATTATTTGGGCTACAAGTGCTGCAGATGAACAAAGACAACACCAAACATCACTGTCTCCTAATTCAAGCAGAAGAGACAGAAATGACTCAGTTTGAAACATTACATCTGCACACACACACTCACATACACACACACACCACACACACTCTCACTACTCATGAATGAAAAACGTATTCATTCACATCAACAAACAGTCCCCCAGGTGGGGGCAGTGTTGGACACCAGGAGGAGGGTGTAACGGCTAAACTGGCCCTCAGTGCCACAATCACACTCCTCGCCTCTCAACAGGAAGCAATACGAGGAGTTATCACATACACACATCTGACAGGAATTCAGATTGGAGATACTGTATATGGGAAAACACACAGGCGGGGAAAACCAGGACACACTCACATTCAGAAACCTACACAGTTAGACACACACACACACAGGTAGAAGCAAACCAAAATTAAAGCTTATAGCTCTTAAATCAAATTTGAAATGAGATCTTGCATCAGCTGGTGTTATTGTGTGTGTGTGTGTGTGTGTGTGTGTGTGTGTGTGTGTCGTTGTTGTTTAACTGACTCCTGACCAGCGCTGCCTCTTTGTCTGCTGCTCTGTTTGTCATTTCCATGTGCAGGCAGAGAGCTGTGGCACAACGGACGCTGTGTGACGGTGGACTATGACACCTTGGACCCTTTGGTCAGACGAGATTCATATCAAGACACGTCTTCTCTTGAATCAGGTGAGGTGCATTTTAATGTCTTCCAACAGATAACTTCATTTGTTTCTCTTTCTTTCACTTTCTCTTCCTGTTGTTCTGGATCCCTGCTGTGTCTCTGACTTAATTATCAGACCGGATTTAATAGCAAAACAATATATTTGAAGACTAAATTAACTTGTCTGCTCTGTTCTTACATAATGGTGACCTTTATTCTGTTTCCATGGCATTCTTAAGCAAACTAGAATTCCAATCCAGGGCTGCTTTCTGACTTTTTAAAGACCATACCAATGTTTTTGTAAGCCTTACCTCCTTCACAACAAATTATTTGGTCTCCGCCAACTCCTGAGAGACATATCTGGCTCGTCAGCTGCTAAATGCTCCACCATGTTGACGCTGCCTGCTGCAACTGAAAAACAATTTCATTCAATTTGTCATTTGATACATTATTATAAAAATATCAATTATTGCCACTTTAAGTATACATGTTTTCGAGTAGTAAATGGAATAAAACATGCAAAATTATAGGTATAGTTCTTTAAAGGCCCTCTAACCAATATTGATTTTATAGCATGGATCGAAAGTAATGTAAAAAGCAAAGCATGTAATGTAAATCAATCGTACTCAGTGCTGAACCCACAAAGAATTATCATCGACTCTGCAGCTTTTTTTTTAGCCTGTTTTAGCTTATAATTTTGGTTTGACTGCAGATTCACTGTCTAGTACAGTCTCTTTATTTTCGGGAAACTGTTTTGAACAAACAAGCTCTGATAAACCCACTGTACAATACCTGCCCAACACCAAACAGCAGACAAGACACAGTTAGCAACTAGTTGGTGAAGAAAGTGGAGCATTTAGCAGCTAAAGAGCTGGATATTTCCCTCAGGAGTTGGTGGAGACCCAAACGGTGCTAAAAGGAGAGTGAATATTGGACGCACATTCATCAGGTTGACACAATCAGCTCCAGGTGGATGTGGGAGTCGGCAGCTGTTTGCTAACATGCTGTAACAACTTGATGGCATGTCAATGTTTTTTTTCTAGCTTGTTGTGGATATTTCTTTACCTCGCACGGCAGCTGGATTCTCGCGATGTCACGAGATCACGCGAGAATCACAGGATCACATATTACATGAAAATCCAATTTGTCAGACTTCAAGTAATGCCTTTGTGACCGGCAAGTCAGATCACGGACCAATAAGCATCCTGTGAGGAGCTTCTCGCAGCTACGGGCATGGCTTAGGTGTGTGGGTAACGACAGACAGAGGCGACTGTTTGTTCTAAACAACAATGGCGGCTCCTGGAGAGGTTGGCATAGATGCTGCAACAGCATCAGTTCTATCAGAACTGGAGAGCCGGGCCGGCTTAAGGCATAGGCCATATAAGCGGTCAACTAAGGCGCCACCTTCTGGGGGGCGCTGGTCACCCTCTAAAGAAGAAAAAAAAATGCCGGTGGGAACCTTTCCTCATTTTCTGCATTGAGGTAACAAATGAACAAAGAAAGAAAATAAATATAGAAAGAAAGAAAAACACTTTACACCCCTGTAACTCTCTTTCTCACACTTTCTCATCTGTCCGGCTGCACTTGAACGTCACACTGTGGCTGTGCGCACTGGGGCAAGGGTGGGGGGCGGGGAATTGGTTGGTATCACAACAGCCCGAGTATGGGTCAGGATGTAAGATGTAGGCGGACAGATAGGGCTCCAAATCCAAATTTTGTCTAGGGCACCAAAAGGGTTAGAGCCGGCCACGCTGTAGAGTATTTCTACATTGAAAGAAGAGCAAAGAACGGCACTGGAGGCTTTTCTCGATGGAAAACATGTTTTCGCTCTTCTCCCGACTGGCTTCGGCAAGAGTTTGATTGACGGATAGTTCATTCAATCACTAGCCAAGCATTTTTTGAAAGTGCCTGCCCTTTTTGAGTTTCCCATGAAAGTTTCCCAGATGGTTCTGTGCAACAAACCATCAGGCGGGTCAGGTTAGAGTTTTCTGCCCCAAAGTGGCCAAAATAAATCAGTTAATGTACTTCTGGCTGCTCTTCAGAAGTTGCATCCCCCTGTGGGTGCAGATCCAGTCTTTGAGAAGGTCTGTTTAGACTCTGGCCTACGCTGCGGTCAGTGCTGTGGGTAACTGTCTGGTCAACTGAGTGACAGCTTACAACTCTTGTGGTCACAAAGACGTTCCTGGGAATGGGCGTAACGGCAATCATCTAAACAGCGGCCAGAGCCGACCTGTGGATTTGGAGGCGGCTGTTTGTCAAAGAGTTCCCATTTAGTTAGAACAACCGTTCACACACAGAAAAACACCAACACAAAAACACACACACCCAGACAGCTGAAACAATCACTTAAAGCGGCGGTTGAGGTTTTCAGTTCCAGCTGTTTTATGCTGTTGCTAAATCTGCTCTGCCAGCCATGTAATTTAGATGGACCGAGAAACGCGGAAAAGTGGCATTTGAACGCACATTTACACAGACGCTCACATGAACGCAAACAACACACATGGCCATTACGTTTAACCGCCAGCACACACGCATGCACATGAGCATACAGTAATGAGGGTACCAGCCAGTTTGCAACGCAGCCAGTTGCAAGAATGTTGTTTTCAACCACAGGTGGTTCTACTTTACCCTCTCGGCCCACTCAGACACCCCTCCCCTCCACTGCTTCTATCACTACATCTCCCCCATCTCCTTTATCTCCCTTTTTCTCGCTGAAGCGTGTTGCTTTCAGGTTCAAGTTGCAGGTTGCAATTTGTCCAATGTGTCCCCTTCCCCCTTCTGCACTACAAGTCTCTCCAGAGCCCGCCCCCATGTTTACATTCCCCTCTCCATATTTGGCCAGCTCAAGGTCCTTGTGCTTCTTTTCTTGAAAGTGCATTGTGTGGTTCTGCACAAACTCTTCCACCTGTGTGTGTGCTTGCATGCAGTCTAGTGAATGATCCACTCTTTGGTTTCCTTCTACTGCTTTCCCCCCTTTAAAATGCATGAGCGCACACACTCTGTGCACTACCTGTGTCAGCCCGGGACAGGATGCAGGAGGGGGTGGAGGAAAGAGGAGGAGGGATGAGGCAAAGCAAGGCTGATTTTTGCAGTGACGGTGAAGGCGGAGATTCATAGTGCAGGGACGGAGCAGGCGAGGAAGGAGTGACATGAGAGAGGGGAAAGAGAGAGTAGGAGGAAGGGGGGGATGCATACAGGGGGGTTGTTAGCACCTTAAGAGAAAGAATGTTCTTTGCTTGTCTTCCTGTGGCAGCCTGAGAGCACGACAGCAGAGGAGCAACTAAGCTGGTCTGAATCTTCTTTCAGCCTCCCTCTCTCTGTCTCTTTCTATCTTGTCGCCTCATCCTTTTCATTCTGTTCTCGTGCTTGCCCCCTCTTTCCTTTCAGCTGGTCATCTGTTTCTCTTTTCCTCTTTCTCTGACTCCTAAGGGAGGCTTCAGCAAGCATTTCCATCCTGTTTCTAGTCCGCAGTGGGAACAGTGAAAGTTTCCCCCTGACTGCTGGTGAGTGAGTAAGTAAGCTGCTTTTTGATGCTATAGTTTGGTATTTTAGTGCGTGTCTTTTTTTTTTTTTTTACTGAGGTTCTGACAGTATTGTGAAAGTTATACAGAGTGTTTATCAGTGTGTGAATGTACTCTGTGCATCTGTGTGTGACCAGCTGTGAGGTTTGCCATGCATGTCTGGTATTTCAGTTTTATTACCTCTCTAGACTTAAGAGGCTGTGCTCATACAGCTCTGGTATGCACTGTATGTATTGTTGCAGTCACTGTACGAGGCAGTCTTATCTCATCTGAACGTAACGGCCTTTATCAGAAAAGAACTTGCTTGTTTAGTTCTGATACGGTGATGTCTAGTATGTTTTAGGGGTGCAACTAATGATAATTTACATTTATTTGATCAATTATCTGATCTAAAAAATGACAGAAAATGAAAATAAAAGTCTAAAACCCAAATATATTCAGTTTACTATCATATTTGACAAAAAAAGCAGCAAATCCTTACAATTGTTTGGCATTTTTGCTTGAGAAAATGACTTAAACAATGAATCAATTATCAAAATTTTCTGTTGATTGACTAATTGATTAATTGTTCCAGCTCTAGTATGTTTCCAACTCGCTGTAAGACTTAGAAAGACGCTCTTTTCTTGCTACAGATGGTTAAAGTATACCAATGTGTGTGTGTGTGTGTGTGTGTGTGTGTGTATGTATGTGTGTGTGTGCAATCAGCTCTATCTGACCTCAGGTACACGTCTATGACTTTACGTGACACACACACATACACAATCTACACACGTATGCATCCGCCTGCCCACACAAAGGGGCTCTGTGTTATCTACATGGAGTGTGTCTGGAGCGATGGCTGTGGGCCAACAGGTGGTGTGTGTATACTGTATGTGTGTGTGTCATAGTGAATCATATACAGTAGTGGTGCGGGTATGGAGTCATATGTAGTGAGAATATCTCCAGCACGAAAAGTGTAATTTCTGCTTTTAGTTAACATTTTTACAGTTGCACTTTGATTTACTCACTAAAATCTCTCCAAGTTTCCTCAGTGCAGCTCTTTTACATCACCTTCAGTTGTTAGCATGAGGTCACAGCAATACGCGTTGTGATTTGTGAAACTTTTGCCTCTATATGTTGCTGTAAACCTCTGATTCGTGGAACTGCTGCAACGTTTTAGGGAAAAGTATTCATTTATATTACAGCTGACACAATTAGTCAATTAAAGGAAGAGTCGATGGAAAGAAAATAACATCTAAAACAATTTGATAATTGATTTATCATTTAAGTCTTTTTTTAAGCAAACTATCTTTGGCTACACCTTCTTAAATGTGAATGTTGGCTGTTTTCTAATTTTTTTTTAATTGCAAATTGAATATCTTTGGGTCTTTTTCAGCGTTTTCTTACATGTTTTAGACCACATGATTGATTAATTAATTAATAAAGAAAATAATTGAGAATGAAATCAGTAAATAAAAGCAGCCCTAATTTATATTTTAATGTACAGGTGAAAATGTTTTCTAATACTCTTCTAGAAAGAAGCTAGAAAAGTCTGTCATTGTTTTTTTGTGGTTGAAGAATCCTTGATTTCATCATGTCCTCCACATGTCTGACACCAAGCCTACACCCCTGCTTCTATACGTCACATTTGCATCTGTTTTCACTCTTCAGTTAACATATAAACCTTCTACTGACCTCAGTGATTTTGTCTTCCCAGCTCCGCCTCATGTCCTGGACCCTGGAAATGGCGGCTTGTATGCCAGAGTGAGGGAGAAGAGTAGTGAGGAAGGGGCTTCGTTCCACCTGACCACCACCAGCAGCCCCAGCTGCAGCGACCGAGCTCCATCTGCCAGCAGTGATTCAGGCCTGTCTGTGGCCTCACAAGGGCGGACCGGAGCCGGACAGAGGAGAGGGGCTGCACAGGACAAGTGTACCCAGGCAGCGAGGCTGCTCCCTGGGGTGGACTTTGAGATAGCTCAGCCTCTTCTGGAGGTCATGACGGAGCTTGCTGCGGCCGGCAGAGGGGAGGGGGAGATGACTGGAGACGAGTCTGGACTGGGACACACTACCAATGGAGAGGCTTCGTCCAGCGAGAGGGAAACTGATATATTAGATGATGAGGACGAAGTAGATGGTGAAACGGCTCCTGCTTCAGACCTGCCGAGCTCAAGCAGCGTCTGCTCCCTCTCCTCTGAGAACCTGCCTGAAACACAAAGATCAGCCCACGTTGAGTACTCCACACACTCCTGGGTTCGGCAGCACCAGATGGTTGAGGTCGTAACTGATACCTACCTTCACGTTGATGGGGAAGAGAAGTTGAACAGGGTGAGGAAAGAGAGGCCGCCACCTCTGGTAGCTCCTCACACACCGCCTCGAGGACTCAGCAGCAGGGAAGCAGTGCAGAGAGGGCTGACAGACGAGGACGACACACACAACGTCACACAAAACACAGATGTTACACACAACACTCAGTCCGTCAGTACTACACACACTCCGTCTTGCCAAGAAGAGGATTTGTCGTCGTTAAACACAGAATTTGACGAGTCCTTAGAGCAGCTGAACCAGTTGATTCTGGATTTGGACCCCACCTTTGTTCCCGTTCCTACCCGCTGTGCACCCCTGTCTCGCTCCGCCTCCCTCCACACCAACGGCCTCAGCCCCAAGGGAAATACCCATCTGTCAGGTAAGACAAAAAAAGAGGCATCACACCATAGAATCAAAATACTAGTATCGAACGACACCGAATCGTCTTCCTTGCTAGCAACATGGCTCTAGGGTTGGCAATGTTGGTCGGTTCGTCCACCACTTTGGTCCAAACTGAAATATCTCAACAACTATTGGATGGTTTGCCATGAAATTTGGTACACACATAATCCAGTATGTTGGTTTATGACCAAATACCTGCAAAACTAACATCATTCTCAGCCAGCCTCAGCTGCACTTTGTGTTTTGTGCTAATTAGCAAATGTTAGCACGCTAACATGTTAAACTGAGATGGTGAACATAGGTAACATTATACCAGTGGGCAACCCCTGGGTTGGAAAAGCGAAGCCAATGCGGAAGTGCCTTGAACTTGCATTCTTTCTAATAGCTAGCAGGCGGCGACTCCTCTGGCTGCAAAAAGAAGTCAGATTGTATAGAAGTCTATGAGAAAATGACCTTTCTTCTCACTTGATTTATTACCTCAGTAAACATTGTAAACATGAGTTTATGGTCTCAATCACTAGTTTCAAGTGTAGGTAGATGATAAAGCAGGGTATGCTTTAGGGCGTAGCTACCTTGTGATTGACAGGTCGCTACCACAGTGTTTTCTGGTTTGGGAGTTGTCCGTGTTTTCGTCTTAGAACTTTAATCCTTTCTTTCACAGTGTGTTTTCAGTTCGTGAGAGTTAATTGTAACCTTTTAGTGACCAAAAAATGTCTTATTCAGCGTTCGGTTGTACTTAGCTCCACCTTCTTGTGTCATTTCTGGTTGCAAAGATGGCGACGGCCAAAATGCCAAACCCAAGGCTTCAAAACGGCAGTCCACAAACCAATGGGTGACGTCACGGTGACTACGCCCACTTCTTATATACCATCTATGCATTATACCTGCTGAACCTCAGCGTATTAACATTGCTACATTAGCATTTAGCTCAAAGCCATGCTGTGCCGAAGTGCAGACTCACAGAGCTGCTAGCCTGGTTGTGGATGTTAATGTTTAAGAGGTTGCAAAGCCTCAGCACTTAAAGCCAACATTTTCTGCATTGCTAAATACAGCTATTACTAAAAATGTATATATTTTGGGTAAACTTGGTAAATTATAACAGCACCTTTACACAGCTCTACTTGTACAGAGACACAAAACAGTCCACTGTGACATTATGACTGGTTGAAATGCCACACTAAAGAAAATACATGCGTGCCAACAAGCTGGCGGGCTGCAGATGAAGCTTGTAGGTTGGACTTGTTATATTGTGGAGTTCAGTTCAGCCTACAAAGAACCATTTATAACCCAGACTGAAGGACTGAAGCGCTGCCCGATTGTGGAAATCTCCACCTGAGAGAGAGGAATACATCTGGGTTTTTTACAGAAGGTGTGTTTGTCAGTGTGTGCACAGTGTTTGCTGAAAGGGTGGAAGCATTTGATTAAACAGGTAGTGGGATATTCTGCAATGTAAGCACAATAATGTGTTTACCCTTCAATCCGTCTTATTTGGAATGGAAACATACAGAGCTGGCAGAGAAGGTTAAATAAGTGACGTACGTGCGGAGACGGACCAACCTGACCTCTCACCACAGTGAAACTCAGGATGAAGTAATGCCATAAAAATGTAATCCACTGATATAATTAAATAACCTACAGTTTTGCAAGCAGTTGAATGGGATTAAATGAGTTACTTCTTATCTTCAAAGATTCAGTCAAGGATGTTAGACACTTTAACAGGTTTCTCATGAGCCGCGGACAGGAAGCTCAAAGCTTTAGCAGATTTTAGATCTAGAATCAATCTACTGCATAACTTCGGATTAAACTGTAACAGAATAGTTCAAATCCTGATCAAGACGTTTTTAAAAGTTAAATTTGAACTTAAATGCTACAAAAAGAGCCAAATCCTAACTCATAAGGCACTGTAGAATAATTTCATGGAAGTAGGCCTAGGGTTGTCCCGAATCTGATGATGCTATGTGGAAAATACCCCCCCGTCAGTACTGTAACACAAATCCATTTTAAATTGAATTTACCCGAAGGTTTGCAGGCAAGAAATAACGTGTGTGGTTGATCAAACGTCTTCTCTATCAACAGCAGCACTATCAGGGAGCAGTTGGGACTATAACTTTTATAATTCAGGAATTTAACACACTGGCTTGTTATCATTCAGACCTGCATGCCTGTCGCTTTCACAGTATAAAACTATTCCACCTTTTCTAACGCACAATGACTTGTGGAAGTCAAATAAAGAGCTGATTTCAAAATGATTCAGGCCAGTTGATCTGCAATCTGTCTATCTGCCTGGAGGTTTCTGGATCAAGAAAACTTTGTGAGACTCAGTTGTGAAGACTATCAATAGTTCAGTCTAGTTTACTATTACACATCAATATTGCCTCTTATAAAACATCTGCACCCTATTTCATTTTCTCCAGAATTGACTCACATTGACAACATACCTGCTTATGCAATTCAGGTATCCTGTAATTGGTTTATGACATTCAGATATCTGATACCACACAGGCTACAATATAATCTGATGTAATTCAGATTTATTATAATTATTTTTAATCCGCCGTGGGAGAAACAAAAACTGCGGGGTGCCTCTGCCTGTTTCGCTCATTAAGCTACAGGGCATCAGCTGTATCAACAGTGGGCAAAAAGAAGCCTGTTCACAAGAAAAGGCTTATGAATAACACGATAATGCGCAATATCATTTAGGGTGCAATCAGAATGCTTTTCTTGTTTTTGGTGTGTCGTTTGTAAAGGTATGTAGTCTGTACCCGTACTGACCGCGTAGGTATGCAATGCTCAGAGCTAGGGACGTAGAATAAAAAGCTAGAAAGACCGCGGGCAAGAGGGGAGGTCTATGTTTCCAATAAACACAGGACTTTCACACAAGGAGACCGGTGTTTTGTTTTGTAAGTTATGTTAGTGACGTTTGTGACGTGTTCTTTCGTGACGTCTATGATGTGTTTTCTGTAATCATTTTTAGCCCAATCATGACGTTTTTCCAAAACTTAACAAAGTGGTTTTGTTGCCTAAACCTAAGTGCGGCCGTTACCGTAGTTTTGTTGTGTGACGTACAAAAGATACGCGAAAAAAACGTAAAATGCGTCCTCATGACACCTGGAATGTCCGTGTAATGTTGTGCTATGTAAACACCTTCCTGTGAATCCGGGTTGGTAAAAGAGCTCACCGGTCAATCAAGTGAGAGTCCGATGAAAATATAAATCAGGCTGAGGAGGGTTTGTTTTTTTTTATCACTTTTTTAAAATAAAATTAGATATAATTTTTTTGTACTGTCCCTTATCATACAAGATTTTTCTGAGTTTAAAAGTCATCAACAAATATATGTGGAAGGAAAGTTTTGTATACTGCTGTAATGTCTCTTGTACATTATTATGTGCATCTTAGAGTATCATATTTGAAAAGCTGTATGGATACTCACAAAATTTGCTTGACAATTGAATGAAAACATGGCTAGTGACTGATTTGGACTTTTGCCTTTTGATTTGGAAACAACTTGATATTCTCCCCAAACCCAAAGATTACAAAACTGATAAACTCTTCATTGTCCTTACAACAAATATGCTTTGAATCAAATCGACATGGAGCCAATCATGAAAAGGGGGAAAGGTGTGTTTGGCTGTGCAGACAAATAGTGACTTGTTTAGGACTTGGGACTTAATTTGGGACATCGTAGTCAAGACTAGAGACTTACTCGTGACTTAAACAACCTTTTTAAAACTTCCACCTGAAGATGTCACAGTGATGATGTCTGTTTTCCCGACCCATATGTCAGCGTGGCTTCTCTCACTGTTTCTCCTCCCCTGCATGCACATATGACAGATTTACTCCCTCTCGTATCCGCTGGGATACACCCAGGAGGAAGAAGGACATTTGTGCTGCGACCTCCACTCCAAATTCATTTTCTGTTTGAGGACTGTGGGTCATAGGTGTACGAGTGGTGTCATCACTTCCCAACTCTTTGTGTACAGAGCAGCTGTTCCATCAAAGCTAACCTCGGTGTGGCCCGCTGATTCATATGGGAGCTTCCGACAGTGAAGATTGGCCGTGACAGCTCCTGAATCATTTCTGTCAGGGTCTCTGCTGTAGTTTATCTTTGACCCGCGGCCATGTGCCACGCAGGGTTACATTACTGCTGACATTTAACCTCTGACCCTGTGTTTTTGTACACTGTCAGGTCAATGAGAGGGCTTCTCCTAATCATGGAATTTGAGCACAGGAAATGGAGCATGTGTGTTTATATGTATGTAGGTCAGCAAGTTTGTCAGGGGGATATTTCCCGAGGGCATATTTGAAGCAGCAACACTAATATTTCACTGCTTAGTTACTGCAGCAGTGAGTGTGTACAAGTGTCTGTTTGTTACGTGTGTTTTCAAGGCAATTTTTTGAGGCCGGAATTTGTAAGCGATCAGGAATGCTTTTGAAGTTTGACACAACACTTTGCTCTCCAGTGTGTTTGCATCATGCCCTCCTTCTCCCTCTCATCATCTTTGGAGTTTGCACTCTTCAAAAGAGAATAGCCTTCTCCTCACAAATACAGCGGCTATCAAGTGATACTTGACACTGTAAAAAAAAAAAAAACCTCAGCTGGCCCTCTGGTGTAGAGGAGGAACTGGATTAGTTTCAGTTGGACTAGCACGTGAGTTTGAGATGGATGATGGATGCTCATAATGAAAGCTGAGCTCACAATGTTCCACATGACTGTTTATAGTTGATATGCACAATTGCGTGTGGTCCCATATATGGTCAATCTCTATCATGACACACGCCAGACTGGGGTTTCTGTGTGTGTTTTTTGGTGTTTCCATAGTCTCCAAAGGCTGCAATACAGCAAAATAAGATCATTTTCAAAATGTATTTTATTGTTTTAGTTGACTAAAAGAACAAAACATGTCTCTGTTATCATATCTACATTACTAATTTTAGTTTCCTGTGTATAGATATCAATGCAAAATCCGCCCCAGTGTTGTCAAATTATCAATATTGATATTGAAATCACCCAACCTGGCTCACAACAAGAGCAACACGACTGCTACGACCCGCAAGGCGAAGGTCTCATGACTGACCCAGCAAGCTAGCAAGCTAATCCGTTAGCTCCGTTAGTTTACTGTTGGCTGATAAAGAATAAAGAATGAAGAAACACAGCAGGTTGACTGACAAACTTTGCCACGTTTCCCTGATAACTTTCTAACAGTGCATAAACAAACTCCCAGAAAGCATAGTTTGAAGAGGGAAACGTGTCTCCCTCTCAGTTTCCACGTTCACCAACAGCCAAGACAAAGATCCAGAGCTGTGCTTGCTTGAATCGGAAGCTAACGTCATGTGGCAGAGGCATTGAAAATAAATAGAATACCTCAACACTTTAACACGATAGGTTCAGCCCGTTCACACGAAAAGACATATGAATGCCACGATAATGCGCAAGGCATTAAACGTGCAATACGAACGCCTTTCTTGCTTTTGACTTGTCATTTGAACACGATGTAGTCTGTACTTAGTTCAATGCAAATGCAAACGCATCCTCATAAATATGCTACGGCCAGAGCTAGTGACGTAGAATAAAAAGTGAGAAAGAGTCAACTGCTCATGGTGGGTGGGTGGGAGGGGAGGTGGTTGGGCACAACAAACACATGACTTTCAACCAGAGACTGTTGTTCGAGACTAGCGTTGTTTTGTAAGTAACGTTAGTGACGTTTGTGACGTGTTCTTTAGTGACGTGTTTTCCATAGTTATGTCACATTGTTTCTGTACATACTTTACTTATTTTATGACGTTTTTCCTAAAACCTAAACCTTTGCCTAAACCTAACTGTGGACCTGAACGTAGTTTTGTTCTGTGGGTACAAATGACACATGAAAAGCCTGAAATGCATCCCAATGACACAGGAAGTGTCCGTTTAATGTCATGCTATATATACGCCCTCCAGTGAGACCAGGTTGATAGGCTACACCAATGCTACTACTTGGACAGCATTGCGTGGTTGTCTATGGTGGAAAAGCAAAGAACTGCAGTTGCAATTAACAATATAGACTGGGAACAGAGTGAATTCATGGTATAATAATGTGACCGTACGTATAATTTAGTAACTAAAAAAAAAGTTTGTAAAAGCTTGTTGTCATGAATATTGGTATAGCAGCTATGACAAAATAGATTACAGTTTATGGCATAAAAAGTGATGACGTTTCTCATATTTTTGGATCGGAGTTGCTGATTGCAAATATTTTGTACCCCCTTAACTAAAACTAGGTATTTCAGGGCTTTAACTTAAACTGAAGGTTTAGTTGACTACTTGTAGAACCGATAGCCTACTGGATTTAAATATGAACAGTAACATATCCTTAATTTCCTTAAATGTTGTTATTAATGAATTGTGAACAAGCTATGGGACATTTTACAGTTAAAAAGTAAACTTGTAAGTGGACAAAAGTGGTATTTTCTTGTTATTTATCTGCTGACATATAATCCGATACTGATGCATTGAGCTAAAATAGGTTGATGGAATACTTTGCTTATCAATTTCTTGATTTTATGAATCTGGCTGTCAAGCAAAGAATAAGAAAAAGTCTTTCTTGATGATCTACTCCCATCTGAAAAGAGAACGGCCGATTGTCCAACAGATGTTTTTCGGACAAGCCGCCATAATGTTCCACCATCTGGTCACAGTGAAGTCTTGTTTAGTCACACATTGTCTGCCCTGAAGACAGGAGCTACACACTGCTGATAAACACGCTGATGGACGCTTTTGTCAGAGACAAACAGGCTAAACATGAACCACTGTCATCACCTTTTATTGCCATCTAGTCATAAAAAAGCGTCAATACTAAATTTTAATGTGATGTTTTTACAAGAATAGACATAACTGTTTGTGGATATTTAATTTCATAGATGAACACATGAATGACTTATGATTCTTTGGTTGATTATATCTCAGATCATAATCTGTCTGACTGTCTGGCTCTCCTTTTCTGCCTCCCACGCTCCTTCTCTCCCCAACCTCACCCCTCTCATTATCTCAGGCTGGAGGCAGCAGATGCAGATCAGTGATGTGACGGATTATGGTGGTCTCCATAGTCCAGGATGGAGAGCAGGTGGTTCTCAGAGCTCCAGAGGCTCCCCAGCCTACAGTCCCCCCTTCTCACCATCTCAGGTAAACAGTTTCCCCGCTCACCTGACCGACACTTTGACTGCTGGTAGTCAAACTCCACCCATGCTAAGCTATAACTACAAAAAGCTATTTGTATCAATATTCTTATAATGTGAAAGAAGTCACAGCTCATTGTTGAGCTGTTCAGCCCACAACTTTACTGTTGTGGTTCACTTTCACCGCTCTCATAGTGTCGTTTTCTGCAGCAGGCAGCTGTTTTCAGAGAAAAAACTCTAAAAACCCACTACTTGCTCAGCAGCACAGAGCAGACAAACACAGTTAGAGACTAGTTGGTGAACATCGTGGAGAATTTAGAAACTAAAGACAGATATTTCCCTCACAAGTTGGTGGAGACCAAACCAGAGCTACATCCTGATTCAACAGTGGTTGATGTATTTTGTAACAGTCTGGAGCTCTGCTATTTGTCAGCTGCTGTTCCACATAGCAGGCAAAATATCACATGCTCTGTCATTTGCAAGGGCAAACCCATGTAATACTTGTTTTTCACACTGTTCCTGTGACATGTACTGTAACAACCAAGCATCCTCATTATAAATAGTTAGTTTTATTTTCAGAATGTGTTGAAAGATACCGTCCCCCCTACTTGTGTCTAAGAAAAGCTGAGCCACAACAAGCTGCAAGAACGCCCAGGTGCGTCGAGCAGGAGAGCAAATAGGTATTTGACTGCAGTGAAAATCTTGTTTTTGAAAGGCTAAATGCCAACAAATATGAATTTAAACTGAATATTTTGTTAGACTTTGCTACTAAATAGCAAAACATATATATTTTTTTAAATAGTTTAGTTTTAAAATAGTTTTATATCCAGACTTTTGTATAAATTATCCAGTAAGTGTGTTATTGTGATTTTAGTTATACATGAGCAAATCAAATTTTGACAACCTTAGAGCAGACAAATCTTGGCACACCCCCTGTGATCTTTGGCACCCTTCAGGGGAGCCTGGACCCCAGGTTGGAAACCACTGGTCCAATGCATATAGTATTGTAATGGCAATTTGAGCAAATAATGCAAAATTTAGGCATTTAAGGGTGCTAAATACAAAATTGGGAGCACTTCTATTGCTTAACGTGGTGACGGCAGTGCTCACAGAACTGGTGGGGGGCGGAGGTAGGGTGGGTTCATCTGAGTGGGTTGGTTCCACAACGTTGCCGTCGGTCTGGACGGTGTTATCAGCTGTAGGCCTATCTTCCATATGAGAGCTATAGCTAGTGGGGCAAGCTCACATGCACTAAAAGCACGCACGGCCGACCCGGCTATGTCAATGTGAAACTTGGAAACTCGGATTAAGACACACACAGAGGGAGAGTGACTTCATTCTCTGCTCAGGTAGACATTACTCCTTTAAATCTTTACATAGCAAATAGTTGTTTGCTGCTATATTAATGCTCTGGATATCATATAGAGAACCTTTAAAAATAATTTAACTGTATTTCAAACTGTTGGGCGTTATTTATTTATATGTTTATTTTTGTCTTGTTTTAAGCTTGTTCTCAAGCTTGTTTAAAGTCGGTCTTGAGTCTGACCCAACACCCATTTGGACTCAATGTCTTGACTCGAGCTTGTCAACAGCCCTGATCAGATTATACCACATTATTTCAGGTTCAACGACACAACTCCCAACACACAGTTATCACTTTAAAATCAGTTAAGTCAAGATCTCTGTTGAGATTATGGTTATGTAACTCTATCTGCATCTCTGTAGATGTTTCTTTTCTACCCTCCTCTGTTTCTCTCTCCTCTCTTTCTGTGTCTCTTTTTTTTCCTTCTTTTTCTGAGGTTTCTGCTCTTGCACTCTCTCTTATGGCTGGGTGGCATGAATGGCCTGACTGTTTACACCAAAACACAGGCTGTAGCCACACACAGATCACAAGACTGATGTCTGCTGGTGTATGTGTGTGTGTGTGTGTGTGTGTGTGTGTGTGTGTGGGGGGGGGGGGTTGTTACCCTATAAGACTTACAAAAACATGTTTTTGACTTTTCCCCTTCTTTCTTTTATTCTGTTGTTCTTTTTTTAAAGCATGGGCATCTCTACAAGACCAACAGCGTGGACTATCGGGGACAGACAGATAGCTCTGACATTGTCCCATCCACTCCGGCCTTCCCAGTGTGTCCTCCGACGCCCTACGGTAAGAGATAATGTCAGAACGGACACTTCTTGATGTGGGTGTGTCTGCGTTTTGTAATCTTATCAGCGTCTGTCTTCTCTTCACAGTGAAAACTTTCTCAGAGTTTTCTCAGCTCAGGACTGGCGGGCAGTGGGACCAACACAGCTGGACACAAGGTACACTTTCCCAAGAGTGTGTGTGACCATATACTGCACATATATATGTGTCTGTGACTGGCGGATCCACTTCAGTTTAAACCAAAACATTCAAGCTCCTGATTGCTGCCGGACAGGGTTCAAGGGCCGGCCGGAATGTCCACTTGGCATAATATACCAAAAACACCCACACACACATACACACACCTGGCTTGTCCTTTGTTGCCATTGGCTGGATATGTGGGCATGGCTCTGTTTGTGGTGAGTTGTGTCTGACTCGAGGCAGACAGATGGTTTGTTTATTATTTTTAGGTTTGAGGTAAGAAATCGCTTGGAGGAGTTGATAAAATGGATTGGGATATCCTTTCAGGTCCATGCAGGGACAGCTGATACTGGACGTCCGCTAATAATAGTTGACGGTAACAGAGGAAGAGACCACTGCAGGCAGGATGTCCACTCACGTCCTGCTCTGGGAGGAGACGGGAGGAGAGGGGAGGGTCTGTTGTTGCTTGGACATCCTGCCTGAGGAGATATGTACCACACAGCTGCAGAAGGAATTTACTGTAGTGGCAAAAAACACAAGTGTCTTTCAGTGATTGTGTCTCGTATCTGATCTGAAGTAGCTGTCATGTTCCTGTCGTAGCGACAAACGTTTTGTGCTTTCCCACTGAGGAAAGAAAGACAGAATATTATATGTGACAATCATTAGTGTGGGGAGGGTGGTGCTGGTTGGATGATTCTGTTGTTGTACAAGTATGAAACATATGGTAAATCTGAAGCATAATCATATCTGGTTTCAATATGACTGCCTGCCTTCACCTCAGCTTAAAGTCTGGAGGAGCTGCTGAACATTAATGGCCATAGCAAAATAGTGATGGAGAAAATAACATCAAATAGCATATTTCTTTACTTTAAGTCCAAAACCAAAAAAACAAATGGCTAAAAAGGGACACAGTTTGTCTAAATATGTGACCTTCTGCAGAGCTTCCAGTAGAGTGTCACAGAAGACATGTATTTAGCAATATAAGTAGTATTCTCAAGATTTGTTAAAGGTAGAATCAGTATTTTATAAAAAAAAAATTGAAAAAAGAAAAGTTTCAATGGTCATACGGAGACATTGAGTAATGTGTGGGAATTATCCAATGAAAATGTTGCTTTTCAAGAGATGTAGCTGGTTGTTGGTCAACTACATGATGTACTGTACTGATAGACTGTATATAAGAAGTGGATGTAGTCACCGTGACGTCACCCACTGGTTTGTAGACTGCCGTTTTGAAGCCTCAAGTTTGACATTTTGGCCGGTGCAAACTTGTTGAACTGAAAACACACTGTCAAAGGGTTAAAGTTCTAAGAAGAAAACAATGCTGTGTCAGAGACCCATCAATCACAAGGTAGCCACTCCCTAAAGCATCCCCTGCTTTATGGTCTATTTGACTCTAAATGGGACCATAATTTACTAAATAAACATCATGCTGTATTGAAGAAGACTTAAAACTAGAGATTGAGACCATAAACTCATGTTTACAATGTTTACTGAGGTAATAAATCAAGTGAGAAGTAGACTCATTTTCTCATAGACTTCTATGCAATTAGACTTCTTTTTGCAACCAGAGGAGTCGCCCCCTGCTGGCTGTTAGAAAGAATGCAGGTTTAAGGCACTTCAGCATTGGCTTCACTTTTCAGACCCGGAGGTTGCCACCTGGTACTATCACACACTGGATTCGTACTATCAGTGCAGTCTTCTGCAGTATAATTCATATGCAGCATGCAAAATGCAAATGCAAAAGTGACTGAGTTAGACCAGAAGGCAACAACTGAAGAGGACTTGTTGACTGTGCAGACCACTGACTAGTTGTCGGCATGGCCTTGGCATATTGGCCAAGTGTACATTATAAATGGTATACAGAGTTGTGATTAAGATGTTTCAGTTCAGTTCGATCTTAATTGCCTTTCATAAGAAATTTGGCTTACAAAAACAGACAGAGGATACAAATGAATCGAGTACAAAGTGATTTTACAGCACATTCTAAAGAGATATGTTTGAATCTATTGCACCTTTCTTTGGGGAGTCTATACCTCAGCCTTAAAGGAACCAGCTCATGTCCTTTATTTTAGGGGTGTTAATGTCTAAGATGTTAATTAAGTCAAACTTGTTTTTAATCCTTTAATTTAATGGCAAAAAATGTCAATATCAAATCTGTTTATCAGTTCACATTTGTAAGTCAAACTCATCATGGTTTTTCCTTCTACTGCAAATAATGAGACAATATTTTGACCATAGCAAATTGTCATCCATTTACTGTTAACAAAACCAAACTAGTATTTATGATGGCCTTTTGCTCTGTATTGCAGACAGGTCCGCTAATTCTTTTAAAGGGCAGTTCCGCGTGTTTATTGTAAACATGTTTGTCAGAACAGAGCGGCGGCAGGATGGAGAAGGAGCTGATGAAAGAGGTCATTATTTCTTGTGTACAGAAAAAACACCTGATTCTTTTCTCCGCTGGATGGAAAGAAGAATTAACAAAGGACGCAGAGTATCTGGAGCTCACCCCCAGTTTGGGGGGCAGATGAGAGTTTCCTGTTTCCCACGTTAAAGGCAGACAATTGTCTGGGAAACAATTTGCCACGTCGGGACAGAACAGTCAGATTCCCCATTTAAATTATTTTTATTTCACGATCAGAGTCATTATTGTAATCACAGTTGGACCTGAGGCTGCTGTAATGTGGGGAGTGATTACTGTGGGGAGCAGCAGACAGCTCCATAACAACTCAGTCAGCCAGGCCGAGCCCTGCAGCTGTTTTCCCACTGTGTTATCACCAGGCTAATCACACTGGGCATTCTGGGATCCTGGTATGTTGTGTGTGCTGGGTTTTGTGTGACGTTATCCTACAGATATTTACAGGAGTTAAGTAATGCGGTGAGGTATTGTTTTGGTGATTTGAGGTCAAAAACGTCTAAACATCTAAATCTAGATGTAAACTGGGTTACATTTGGTAGAAAAGTGAATTGTATATAGATTTCTAAGCTAGTTTATTGACTTCAAAACTATACTCCAAAAAATACAGAATACACTTATTTGCTTTCGTGCCAAGAGTTACGGGTATATGAGAATATTGACATGACTGCCATGTGTTTGTGTGAAGTACAGAGGTAGACAACAGTTAACAGGAAGCGTCGCTCTGCAGCATATTTTTACACTGTATTATTACTACTTTTACTAAAGTAAAAGACAGGCTACTTCTTCTTCCACCTCTGCTAAATCATGCATGGACACCCACTACTTAAACTTGATTTCTCACCTGTAGAAGCCAATCTCCATTTGCCATTGTGGGTCGTATAGCTTGGGATATTTCTCGACCTCAACAACTAGTTTCTCCATATCCATTCATTAACTTACATGAGAGATAGCGACAGAAAGAGGTGAGTGAGGAGATCGGAAGTCAAGCTACCACAGGAGCCATGATGTTGCGAAGCAGGGAGCAGGTGCAGTGGGGCTGGAAATAGGAAAGTGGCGTGAAGTGCAAGTACAACGAAATGCAGTACAACATGGTTGGGCTTAAAACTACTACTGTCCTAACTGGACTTCTGGGGGTGCAGCTCTGCTGCTGACTCACAGAAGGGCCCCAAGCCAGGTTTGAACCTGCAACCCACTTGCTGTGAGGCAACAGTGCTAACCACTGCACCGCCGTACCCCTAGGCAGCTTTTGATCTGCAAAAAATCACAAAATCAGTGCTTGACTGAACAGAAATGTCACATGCACTAAATGTTTTGGAACTGTTGGGTGACAAACATGACATTTGAGAAACCACCCTGACTTTAGCTTGACTTCATCTATTGGGTTTACAAATGATTTCATGAACCTAAAAAGTCAAAGAAATCAGTGAAAAGCAGAGAAATCCTTCAACCAAAGAGAGAAACATGAAAATCAACAAATTTATACTTAATATTATACAAACTTTTCACCTGATGGCAACAGACATCTCTTCCATATCTTAGCCTATGCAAAGTCACTACAGTATTTTTTCCACCATCAACCCACAGATGAACCCTGCTGCTGTCTCTGTACTTTCATTTCCTTGTGATGCGTAGCTCTAAACTGTTATGTAATAACATTTCCCTTGTGTACTTGTGGTCAAATCAAAATAAACAGTGATATATGCAGAAGCTCTCAGCCAGCGGAAGCAGGTTTCAGCCAAAGGAATGTAGATGCTGCTGTTATGAGCTGAGGTTTAGCAGAGGCAGATGGCCGGTTCAGACAAACACTTGACTGTGTAAACCTCAGGGGTCAAAGGTCAGGAGAAAGTACGGGGGAGAGGGCAGAGAGGACAGGGGAAACCTCTCCTACTCCTTCAGATGATTGGATTTGTTGTCTGTGATGAACGAGAGAGAGATGATACATCTCAAAGGTTTCAAGTGCTGTTATTGATCCTGAACAGAGAGCTGTTTCATAGTCTGATTACCAACAATTTTGGTCAACACTTAAAGGCACAATTTATGACCCATGTTTTCTGATCCTGCTTGTTTACATCAGTAATTCTCAAAGACTTGCCTGTACTTTAAGTCATGACCACATAAGCATTACAATGTCAATAATGCAAAGGCACAATCTTCGATATACTATAAAATCTTTTGACGAATCTTTTAAAGGAACAGTTCGACATTTTTGGGAAATCAGATGAGAAGATCAATACCACTCTCATATTTGTCTGCTAGATATTAAGATGGAGCCAGCAGCCGGTTAGCTTAGCCTAGCATAAAGCCTGGAAACAGGGGGAAACAGCTAGCACGAAACAAAATTTGCCAAGCAGTTATGTTCTTCTGTTTTACACATCAAACGAGCTGTAACATGATAATTAGTGAGCTTTAGAGTTGCTGGTAAGCAGATTTTGTTACAGTTGGACAGAGCCAGGCTAGCTGCTGCCCCCTGTTTCCAATATTTATGCTAAGCTACGCTAAGAACTCCTAGTTCCATCTTCATATTTAACAGACAGATGGTGGTGTTGTTCTTCCAACACATTCTCACTCCCAACTCGTCAAATACCACCGCTTGAGCAGTTCCCCTCAGAAATAGGATACGGACGGACGGGGTAACCCTTTTTGATGCGTCAGGGATGGCGTGTCAATATACCCTCGTTAAATGCATAGTGTCCTTTAAAAATAAACTTCTGTTTTAATAGGAAGTTAGGTTTAGGCAACACAGCAACTTTGTTAGGGTTAGGAAATGATCGTGGTTGATGTTAACTTCACTGACTAGCGGCTCACGTGTTACATACAATGATACTAATGAGTCATGTGACTAACAACTGACGTGACAAAATAAGTAAATGATTACTTTTATTTTCACAAACAACAGTCTAAGTCCTGTGTTTGTTTGACCCCCTCCAACTTCCCCTTCCACCTGTCAAGGCCCTGACACACCAAGCCGACTGTCGGCCGTCGGTGAGCGTCCGTCGGCCACGTTTTTGCGGTGTGTCCCACAATGTCGGCTCTAGTCTGCCCATGTTGGAGTTTTTTCAGCCAATTCAGCATGGTGAAGCTAAGTGGTGAGTTAGAGTGGTTTGAAAATGGTTGGCAAATGTCAACAACGGCTTGTCCGCGGTCCACGGTCTTCCGGTTTCCCTTTTTGAATGACAAATACAGACTATCGCCGCCTGCTGGTATGGAGAGTTATTTCATCTCACGCAGGCGCAGAACATATGCAATAGTTGGCCGCTGGCTGTAGTCTTTGTGGTGTGTTTGAGGTGACGTGAGGCGACGCAGCTGGTTGCCTTCGTCTCCACTAGTTCTTGCAGGTTGGTGTGTCTGGGCTTTAAACGGACTCTCACGCCCTTAATACTACATCACTTGCTCTGACCACAGCTGGGTTTACATTGGAGTTAGTTGTTGTTAGTAGCTCCGTGTGTTGGTATCCGATGCTGATTGTGAGAACAGGTTGGTTCTATCACATTAAGGTGAATAAACATATCTTGCAAAATATCAAACTATTCTTTTAATACAGGGACAAACACTAGACAACAACTTACTGTAAATCATTATCTTTTTCTGATGCTTTTAAAGGTTTTGGTTTACATCTGTAATATTTCATGACTGGCCTGCCGACAACTTTGGGTCTTTAAACTGATAAATGAGCGTCACAGTTGGACAGAGCTCATTTCCTGTGACACTGGACGGACAGGTTAAAAAAATGCACGCAGCACATGACTCCACCGAAACACAAGTAAACTCAACACAATTCAATCAAGAGCTTTATGGTGTAATTTACGACGTGCTAAGATTAGACACATGGCAGGAGACACGGTCAGTGTGCGTCTGCATGCCTTTGTCTCTGTGTTTGTGGCGAGCAGATGGTGGGAGTGGACACACATGCCTTGACAGAGAGGCCATAGAAACCCCCAGATCACCCGCCCTCCCCTCCGCCCTCCCCTCCGTCCTCCCTTTCCCTACCCGACCACCAACCACCCGACCACCACCACCTCCTCTCTCATCCATAAAAGGCCACACATGACCTCTGGCCCTGCTGGAATCCATTCTGATTGGGGGAAAGTGCTCGCAGTGGCCCAGCAGGAACAATGCTCAGTGGTCAGTGAGAGGAAGAGGAGGGAGGGTGGGAGGGTATGTAGACATGCATGGAGGGGAAGGAGGGGGGGGAGAAATTCTCTACCTCTCGTCCCTCCCTCCATACAAACCCAGAAGTTGAGCGGTGTCACAACAAGCCAAGAACAAACGGGGAGCTTATTTTTCCATCTGGGGGACGAAAAGAATTGGGCATGGCGGCGAAACGATCCAGCCCCTGGGCTCAGATTGCGCTCTAGAGAAAGACGAGAGGAGGAGATTCTGGTATTGGGGAGAGTTTCATTCACGCTGGGAGGCAGAGCATACCAGAAAGAGATAGAGACTTCGGAACAGGAAGGTGAAGGAGTGATCCTAAGACAGGAAACCGGCAAATTACGGGATACTTCAGAGAGTGTCACATCATGACCGCGTCTCTCGGTATGTACGAGCATGCACACGTGTGTCAGGGAGCTCTGTGTGATTGAATGATTTATTGAATTATCTCTTCAAGCAGGTTTATGAACTCTAGCACCTTTTCCTTTCCTCCTTCTTTTTCTCACCAGGCGTTTTCCTCTCCGTTTTCTGCTCATTCTCTCTCTTGTTTATACAGCGTTATCTCTGCCTCTGTCCCTCCTGGGAATTTTAAGGAGGGCACACATGCACAGAAACCCTTCACATCTCTCCTCCAGGCCGCTGGTATTTGCAAACAGCTTCTAGAATTCTTGTCAGATGCCTTTTCTCTTTTCCAAACACACCCCCCCCCTCCAAAGCTCATCTCTCTCCGTGTCTTTTTGTGCATGAAAATACTTTTTTTTTGTCCTGGATGGCAGTATCTGCAGCCCCCTCTGACATCTCACACTCGGTGGGATGATGAGATGGTTTGTTCCACTGCGTTGTTCATGATCTCATCCTGTTAAAGGCTATTCTGGCCTCCAATCGTGCACTCATGGAAGGCTGATGTATTGGTGGTTAACCAATGAGGCTGTTTTCCCCCTTTTTTCTGCACTACTGACCTGAGCTGAACTGAAAAGCCTTTGAAGATTTGAGTTTTATGTCGGGGTGCTTATTGCTTCCCACATCTCCCAGATATGTCATACACAATAAAACAACATCTTGTTGAGCCACAAGTTAACTGGTTCCAAACTTGTGCAGTAGTTTCATTCAAAAAGAACGTTTTGAAGTCCAACACATATTTTCCATGTATGAAGAAACTGGAATAATGAAGCTCAGAAATGAACAAAGTGACTTTGTGCTTGATGCCACTTATTAATAGATTAGAAATTCCTCAGCCTACACTTCTATGTTAAATATGCCCTAATGAAGATGTGTGGTTTTGCAGAGAGCAAACGCAACTGGAGCAGAAACAATTAATTGATTAATTAAATATATTTTATTCTCATAAAACGGTTTGTATATGATATTATTCCTCTATTTTTGTGTGTTCTCCTACGTATGTCCAGCAACGCATGTCAATTTCCGCATGTTACATGCATAGAGTCTTTTCAAAATAAACCTCCGTTTTCACAGGAAACAACTTAGTTAGGTTTAGGAAAAGATCGTCGTTTGGGTTAAAATAACTACGGAAGTTACGTGACAAATAAATCAACGTTGGCTTCTGGTTTTACACGGGGTACGAACACCGGTCTCCTGGGCAAAAGTCGGGTGCTTTTTTCACCCACCCATCTACTCCGACCGCCTCCTAATCAGCAATTCTTTAAGTCATCTATCAAACCAACATTGTGTAACTCAAGCTTCTCGTTTGTGAGTCTTTGTCAGAGAAAACCAGCAACACCTTTAACTTTAGCATATGGGATAACGCTCGGGTATTTTACCTCTAATTTCCATAACAGTTCTTGGATATAATCTTGTAAATGGGTACCAATAATAAACACAAAGTGTTACATTTTCAAGTGATCAATTCCAATTAATGCCAATTCAACATATATGAATCAATGAATAATGAAGGGAACTTGAACTTGGGTTTAAATGGAGCAGTTATTTCCAATAAAACTCCTATTTCCCTATAATTAGTACCATGCTACATTTGCAGGAAATTTATTCCTGGAAATGATTAGGAAATTACAAACCTGTAAAAGGAAGCATTTCCAAAGTGTGTCCCTATTTTGTGCCATATTTTAGACCAAACGATTCTGGATTAATCGAGAAAATAACTGGCAGATTGATCGATAATGAAATACATGGAGCCCCAAACGCAGCAAGAACGTTTGGCCAGTGTTGAAAGCAGGTTGAAGACGTCAGCTGCCACATGTGAGTTTGGAGAAAAGCAATAATTTCCTCGGGGGACAAAGTTGTTGGGGAGCGCTGCTCTGTGACGCTGTACAGACCTCCGCTGTGTGAGAAACATTTGGCAGGACGGCAGGAAATTAAGGGCAAAGAGGCCGAAAATTTTAAACCCCAAGGACGGAAAATGTTGACAACACAGTGGACAGAAGGCCAGTTCAGAGTGCAGGGACCAATGTGGAAAGAAGGAAACAAGGATTTTGTTCCTCAGAGCGTTAATCAACAAGTGGTCTGTGCTGTCACAAGCTCAGTCTGTGTGAGATGTACCAGAACATCAGTGGTCCTAAATGTAATGATGTAATGGTGTCTGGTATATCTACTACAGTATACAACAACATGGCAAGACATGTGAAACTACAGGCTGTATGGAATCTATATGCAGACCATGGGACATGTTCTCTTTAAGAGCTGCAAGAAGGCAGAAAAATGTAGTTACGTATTTCACACGTTTCATTTCATTCATTGTGTTCATGTTAGTTGACTTCTTGTTGAGAGGGGAGGTTATTTTGTTTTCTTTTGCCCGAACCAGCAGCAAGTGATTTTTCTGCCAATTTCAGTTGACACAGGATCCATGGTATGAGTTTCTCGGAGCAGTTAAATTAATGTTGCCATTGTATATCGCTATTTTTCATGGACATAGCTATCTGACGTTGACATTCTTAATCCCGCCTACGAAGGTCTGATGGGTCAGCTGTTTCTCCAACCGGCTGAGGTAGCTATCAACACCAGACTTGTTTGAATTTGTGAATAAATGAGGGATGTGGGTGTTGATTCAGAGGTCTGGAACCAGGGTAGCATTGTGCAAAACTTCGACCGAGGTTTAAGGCTTTGGCTGGACTACTTTGCATTTCTTTTGCTGTGCTAACACAGTGGTCTTACTAAACTTAATGAGGTGGCTGTGTTTTATTGATGCAGTGCTAGGTCTGAATGCAGCCTGACAATTACAGCTGAGATAAGGAGCTTCTTGAACCTCATCGGGAGTGTGTATGTTAGATTCGTACCTGAAACATAGTACAATATAGTTTCAGTTTCCTATAGTTCTATAGAGCCTGAAGCAGTCATGAACCAAAACAAGTGGACGGGACACAACTGATAGAGACAACTATGTCTTAGATAGAGAGACGGATGCTTGTCATACTGTAGTGTGGCTAGTCAAGTCAATTTTATTTATATAGCCCAATATCATAAATGACAATTTCACGGGCAACAATTTATAGGACACCCTCTATCCTTAGACCCTTTATTTCGATAAGAAAAAACTCCCCAAAAAAACCTTTAACGGGGAAAAAAGTGGTATACGTGCAAGTTTGCCAACTCTTCTGTCAAACCAAGCAATCTTACCAAACGGATCATCAAAAATCAACAGGAGGTTGCACAGAAACCAGCGCTACAGAATCAACGTATCGTCATACAATGGTTTGTTTTCCTACCAATGTCCAGCAACATGTGTCAATTTCCACTTGTTACATGCGTACAGTCTTTTCAAAATAAACCTCCATCTTCACAGGAAATAACTTGGTTAGGTTTAGGCAACAAAACTACTTAGTTAGGCTTAGAAAAAAAGGCCGTGGTTTGGGTTCAAATAACTTGGATAACTAAGTTACGGAAGTGGCATAACTTAAGTACGCAAGTTATGCGACAAATAAATCAACGTTGACTTCTTGTTTCACACGGGACACAAACACCAGTCTCCTGGGCGAAAGCCTGGTGTTTTTTTGACCCACCCGTCCACCTTGACCTTCTCCCTCCACGACGTTTGTCACTCTTTATACTTCCTGGATCACAATTACGTGTATTCAATTCATTGCGTGGGATATATATAAATTACAGTGTATTACTTTTCGTAGGTATACGTAGCTACGAACGGTGTATGAGAACAACCTGACAGAATGCACTAGATCGTTAGATTACCATTAACCTTCAAGCACTATTCAAATATTAAAGATCAATTAATGATTATTGACTGTGTAGCCTAAAATGCTGTGGATGCACTTATACTAATATAAATAATATTTTAGCATAAAACACAGCGCTAATCAACCTGGAGTCTGTGTGACCTGACAGAATCAGAACTGTGGACAGATAGAGTTGACGCCGTTCCGAGTAAACACTGATTTGGTTTAGATGTCTTAAAACTAAAGCTTTGAAAACATTGAGGTTACATATAGATGGTATTTCAACAGATTTATGTAACCTGGATGTCTAAAAACGTTCACTTTTCAGCCACATTGTGACCGGTTTTAACCTAGGTGGGTAGTCTTTGATGGTCATAAAGCAGTCATGAAAACAAAACCAAACTCTGTGGTCAAAAACATGATACATATTGTCTGAAGCTCAAATTATTCCTGCAACACAGCACAACACTGTTAGACCTACCAAGATGTATGGACCCACCAGGAGAACTACTTATGATCCATGATCACTTCCCCAGATGGGTGAAGTCTGAGGAATTTCACTTCAGCTTCAAAACATGATCAAATATCTGGGACATTTTTTTGGAGTTCAGACTTCCTTCAGACATGAAAAACACTGATAATTATTTTTGAGCTCGAGGAAAACATCATATCTCCACATTTGATCCTAAACTCTGACTGTGTGATGGCTGAAGGGAGTGAGATATAGAAGTCACACTGTTTCTGACTTCAGTTTATAAAGTCATCAACTCATCAGAATACTTCAGACACCAATAAACACCTCGGCGACGACAGTATTCTCTCCCATAACCTTTTCTTTAAACGCCGCCTCGTCTGCCGTCACCCTTCACCCTGTTTCTCTCCCTCCATTTGTTGTTAGTGGCTCGTAACGTTAGCCTCTCCTCTGCCACTTCACTGAGTCGATAAAGCTGTCCGTCCACACACCCAGAAAGAGCAGACGAGTCTGATTTACAGACGACCGCCTACTAGTTTGTCTTCTTCTACAGAAATATGCTCTGTTTGTGAATAGGAGGAGGAGGGAAGACACAGCGGGGTCTGAGGCTGATTGATTTTTACTGAAGGAAGGGGAGGGAGGGGGGCAGCGGGAGACAACTGATCGCATTCTGATGCAGCGCCAAGTGATACCAGGGAGAGAGCTGCACGTCCTCTGGCACAAATCACTCAATACTTCTTAAACTCTACTAATTAATATTACCTTCTATGTGAAAAGGGGTCACCCACAGAGAATTATCACCAACTCCGCAGCTCTACTGAGCTTTTAAGCCTCTTTTAACTTACAGTTTTTGGTCTTACTACACATTTACTGTGTAGTTCAGTCCCATCAAACCCACTGTGCGCTACCTGTCAAGCAACAAACAGCAGAGAGACACAGTTAGAGACTAGCAGGTGAAGAAAAGGGAACATCTAGTAGCTAAAAAGACATATTTTTTTTCTCAGGAATTGGTGGAGACCAAACAAGAGTGAAAAGAGTGAATGTTGGACTTCTATTCATCAAGTGGACACAAGCATGAGTCCAACATAAGATAATTATGTTGCTCTGTGTCTGGTGGAAGTGTAAATTCTAGCTAACATGTCAACGTATCCTCATGCAGTGGTTCGTATGATAGCTTATTAAAGTTATACGTCATTCCTCATTTTTTCGAGCGTTCTCCCATGAATATCCAGCAACAGGTCTTGGTTTGGGTTAAAACAACTATGGAAGTGGCGTTACTTAAGTACGTAAGTTGCATGACAAATAAGTCAACGGAGACTTCTAGTTTCGAGACGCAAACAGCGTTCTCCTGGGCGAAAGTCACCAACCCATGAACCCCAACCTCCTCCCTACACTGCGTTTGACGATCTTTACACTTGCTGGTTCACGATTACATGGATTAAAAATGAATTGATTTCATGGAATATATGCGAATTACAGTACATTACTTTTCGTAGGCATAGCTTCGCTAGCTAGCTTTAGCCATAACAACTACAAGGCAATAATGTGTTAGTTAGTTCGTTTTTCAGGTATCTTCTAACCTGAAATGAATGAATCAATGCAGTTTTAAGACACTAGCTGAGGATTTTATTGATCACATATTAATTACAGGAATTCCTGCCATTTTATTTGTCAGTACCAGCTTTAGAGGTCAATACTGCAGCAACATTTATAGTACAAAGAACAATGCTATTGTGAGACCAACGCAGCCTCCTTGGCCTCATTCTGAAATGCAGAGTTTTGACCTCTTCAGACAATTTCCCTTCACTCTGCATGCTGGAAGTAGGTGAAGTTGTGCCAGAAATCCCTACTCGGCGCCAGCTTTACACATCAGAAACTTGCAAACAAGTGAATTGAGTCCTCACTGCTATAACTGAAAATATCACCACTCAACTTCCTACAGATGTCCTGGACGTTTTGTTACCCAAACTAGTAGTAGTACTGGCTCGTACTCCTGTTTGTTTCTCCAAACTGGGGGCGTGCCGACAGCCGTCTACTGTAGGTAATACACTGACTATGGCTAAGTACCTCATGAAATCCCACTTCAAAATACTCAAACTATCCCTTTAAAATATTCATACAGTTTTGGATTGACACCAGTCAGTTCATCAGTTCACAGTCAGTCAGTTCAACTTCACCTTGAATTCATTTCATATACAGTATCATCAGATCATCCGGTATCATGACTGATCTGCCTCAGAGTTTAGTTGATATCTGTCATTTTAATTTATCTGCATGGATTTTCAAAGCATAAACAAGAAGTTTATTTTAGCCTGAATAATTTTTTAAGAATCTAATCATTATTACTCAATAAAACAGAGTTTCAGTGGGCTTCAGGATCACAGCAGGTGTTTTCCTCCTCATTGTGTTCCTGTTTCCTCTCAGAGTTGCTCTTTTCCCATCATCCCCCTGAGAAGCTGCAGCCTGCGATCGCTGTGAACAGCTGTAA
The DNA here is from genome assembly GCA_916701655.1 of Sebastiscus albofasciatus. Classification (NCBI taxonomy): domain Eukaryota; kingdom Metazoa; phylum Chordata; class Actinopteri; order Perciformes; family Sebastidae; genus Sebastiscus; species Sebastiscus albofasciatus. Next base: position 2,545 of record CAKAOI010025887.1, on the reverse strand, counting down.
CATGCCGTAGACCTTCAGACCTGTCAGCCTCAGCCTGTGTGTGTGTGTGTCTGTGTGTGTGTGCAGACACTCACATTCCTATGGTCAGCAGGGAGTCTGCAAACCCACTGTTGTCCTGCATAACTCCACATGCATCACTATGTTTATGCATGTGCGTAGGCTCACCCTTGTGTCTAACGCGATGCTGCTCGGCGAGTAAATGTTTGGATGCGTGAGTGGAAGCAATAAAGAGAGAAGCCTTTCTTTGTCACAACACAACACAGGAGCCCTTTAGTTGCACTAAGCATGTGACAGCTGTGTGTTTTTCATCTTTCTGCTTATAAAACTGTCTGAGATGGGAAGAGAATTACTAGCTCCAGATAACCTCACTGTGGTTTTATTGATTAATGGGATTATCTCCGTACAAAGCATGAAGGTATGCACACATTTCCAGTCTGAGCCATGTAGCCTATTGGCTGGTGGAGGTTGGCAGTCGTGCCCACATGGGTCCGTGCCATCTGGAATTGGTTTTGCACGGTTCGACCCGAACTGAGAAGGCTTTGTGCTCACTCGGAACTGCGCAAGTGAGGAGAAGACAATGGACAGAAAAACACTGTTGGAAAAAAAGACTACAGGGGAAATACACTCAAAATATTTAGAAAATAATAGATGCTAAAGTTTTGTTTTGTATGAATCTGCAAAATGGTCTGTGTATGTCTTTCTCTTACTCTACTAAACTAAATACAATTAATATGAACAAAAAAAGGGCGTATACACAGTTCTGTCTGTGGAGTGAAAAAACTGGTAGCTGATGTAAATTAAGTCAAAATACTCATTGATTCAGAAAAATAAAGAAGGAATTTTCTGTTTATTTTATAAAAAAGGTAGGTAAAAATAAGATTATTATTCTGTCATACAATGAAAAAAACATGGCCAGTTTTATGATACAGTTTTACATTTTCCTGCCAGTTCTGCCGAGGGGCGGAGTACCACTCAAAATGTACAATATAGGTGCCAACCTGACTTTCAGTAACAACACCAAAAACATACTTACTTTTCGACAAGTATGAATTGAACAAAAGAAGCCAGACATCTCAAATGTTGTCTAAACACAAGCAGCCATACAAGTGCTTTGCCTAAATAAAATAGCTCTAAAGTTGCTCTTATGAAACTATGATTTATTTATGTATTGGTTTATTTAAGCGGGATAGTTTACATTAATAAACATTGTAAATATGCCAGAGTGAGTCCCTGGATTAGACTGTCCTCCCACAATAACCGTCAGCATCAGTCGTGTCGGAGAATACCCAATAACGACATACTGATGGTTTAAGGTTCACGTGACAAAGATCTCGAGCGAACGAGAAAGTAGTGTGACATTATTTTAGATAACTCCACAGAGGCAGGAGGTTGAGGCGGTTGGAGAAGTCAACAAAATGTCAGACTTTAACATGAGAGACTGTTTCGTCTCCAACAGATAGCCAAAGTTAATTCCTTTTAACCACGACCACGATCGCTCCCCAACTTTAACCAAATGTTTGCTATCGTCACCATGGTGATGAAGCTCCCCTAACGCTAATGAAGTAATTATTGTAACCCAAACAATTATCTTTCCCCAACCCTAACCAAGTTTTTATGCCTAACCCGAACTCTAACCAAACTGTAACAATGCCACTGTAAGATCAGAGAATAGCTGTAACTGTGACTGTTTTGGAGGCACCAACAAATGATGTCATCCTGATGATCTGGATGCTTATTTGTGGGCTTGTTTCCCCGGACATACAGTATGTCACATATTAATTAAAATTATTTTCAATGCCAGCTTTCTGTACTTGATGCTCTGTGCCACGGGCATATTTAATTTGGTACCTAAAAGTATTGAGGTTCAGCCAGTGGGCAACCTCTGAGTCTGAAAAGTGAAGCCAATGTTGAAGTGCCTTAAACCTGCATTCTTTCTAATAGCCAGCAGGGGGCGACTCCTCTGGTTGCAAAAAGATAGATTGTATAGAAGTCTATGAGAAAATGAGCCTACTTCTCACTTGATTTATTACCTCAGTAAAAATCATAAACATGAATTTATGGTCTCAATCGCTAGTTTCAAGTCTTCTTCAATACAGCATGATGTTCATTGAGTAAATTATGGTCCCATTTAGAGTCAAATAGACCATAAAGCAGGGGATGCTTTAGGGCGTGGCCACCTTGTGATTGACAGGACGCTACCACAGCGTTGACCTGGTTTTCGTCTTAGACCTTTAACCCTTTCATACTGTGTTTATAGTTCATGAAAGTAACATTTTTGTCACCTAAAAATGTCTATTCAGTGTACTTAGCTCCACCCTCTTGTGTCGCTTGTGTCACATGGTGATGACCAAAATGACGAACTCGAGGCTTCAAAATGGCAATCCACAAACCAATGGGTGACGTCCCGGTGAATACGTCCACTTGTTATATACAGTCTATGGGTTTAATATCAAGGATAGTTTTATCGAGTATAGTTTGAGAGAGAGAACACTCTTATTTTGGAAGGGAATGGAGATACTACAGATTATTTTTCGGCAAATTTGCA
>CAKAOI010025886.1:0-33170 GCA_916701655.1 Sebastiscus albofasciatus | reverse complement strand
ACATAAAGTCCTTCCAGACGGATGTGATGAGATATTTTTTGATAAGGTTTATTCAGAGACAGAATGTTTCTTCTAATGTCGAGGTTAGTCTCTGATGTAAACAATCAAGTGCTCATTAAGAGTGATTTATTTTATTTTCACTTTATTTCCCAAACCAGATTTAACATGTTGACAAAAGTTTAGTGGGAGCCCACTGAGAATGCATGCTGTCTATCTAATTAATTTTATTTTCAGCAATTCATGCTTCCTTGTTGGTGCAAAGTGGTTGTTAATTCACAAAGGAGTCAGTTTGTATTATTCTCTATGTATTAGTAAAGTATTCTGAGTGTATTGATTAAAATAATCTCCAAAACATAACTATAGTCGTATCTTTTGGGGGCTTTGATGATATTTTGGCACTGAAGCACACCATCCATTATGCATGAGGAGGGATTTTCAACTAATTCATCAATAATTTTATCCCATTAATCTAATTAATAGGTATACACTTAGTCATGTAATCATGCTTGGCTTCTAGTGAAAGAACAGAGAAACAAATGCTTGTTTTTACTTGATAACGTCTCTGATTTTAGCATTACTAAGACAAGCACATTTGGTTTAATCAAATATATTCAATTATCCCTAATGCTTGACATAAACAAATCAATGTATATTTCAATGGGTTAATATACATTTAAGGTACTTCTATTAACAGAATGAATCTTCTTTTTTTTGTTTTTTTTACCACTGATCAAGCTGTAAATGGCTCAGCAATTTGTTAAATGCTATCCTGAAGATTGGGAGAAGTCTTTGATTTTCTTAATCCAATCAGATAACGCCACACTCACCAAGTCCTGTTCATTATGGCTCTTTAGAAATAGCCTAATTTCTTAGAATGCTTATTATGGGCTATAGTGTGCACCACCAACTATATTATATTGCAGATAGGCATTTAAAGATATTCCAGTATAAAATCAGTCTTCTACTAGAATAGAATAGAATATTTATACAATGTTCAGCATATTGTCTACTTCATTGGAAAGGTTACTAATTGGATCTTTTTGATGCTTCTTTGAATTATACTGTAAATTATAAAAATATTTCAGGATAAGTTAATGTTTTTAGGTATCATGCTGGAATCGCAGTGACATAATATATATATATAATAATAATAATAATAATGATAATAATAATAATAATAATAATAATAATAATGTATGTATTGCAGCACCCTATGTGATTCAAACGTTTATGCAATTTTCAGTAAACTACTTCAACAAATTTTAATTCAAAAAATTTAGACTTCAATAGTTTTTTTATTGCTTACATTTCACACAATCACAATCCTAATATCATCATTTGGCCGATAGATGGCAATATATATATTTTTGTGGGGAGGTGGATTGTCTGGTCGTGTGTAGAAGGAAACCCGCAAACTGCGAAATCTGGCAAAAACTCTCGCGATATTTGCTACCCAACGACCTATCCTATCCTATAACTATTCGAGGTCAATGCCTTAACCTTAAAAAGTTGATGTCAATGCCCAACCTTAACCATTCGAGGTCAATGCTTAAAACTTAACTATTCAAGATCAATGTCTAATAAGAAAGTAAAAGTAAAAAACTCGCGAGAGTTTACCCCAACTTGCGGGTTACCTTCCTAGACAAGACCGAGGAGGTCAGTTTCCTCCACCAATCACATTAACGCATTCGTAAATGTTACCATAGCTACGCCTGCGCTTTAACGGCAGCTCCTTGAACGGACCAATCACAGCAGCGCTTCCTGGGATTTAAATTGTGAGGTGTCGACGTCACGAAATTCAAAATTTAGAAACACCCCAGTGTTTGCAAGAGAGTAGTCCACGTTGTCTGGAAGAGGTGAGATCATTTCGCTTATTTCGAAGTTATAAAAGTGACATTTTTGGTGGTAGTTGGTAGTGGTACTTTTTAATCAGTTAGTCCTCCTGAATTGAATGCTAACTGTTGCTCTTTTACTTGAGGTTAATGCTTACTTGTCCTTTTACTTTAGGTTAGCTAGCTAGGTTTGACTGCATTCGTTCTCGCATCACCTGGATTAATGCAAAATAGTTATTGTTGCACACATGAACGCTTATTTTTCTAATTCCCCTGATATATATACAGGTTGTGTGTGTGAAAACCTGGATAAAATGGCCCAGTTTGGGTTTGAGAACGACATCCACAGCATCTTGAAGCTGGACATGCCCATCACTAACGCTCCCATGGCGAGGTGGCAGAGGAAGGCCAGCTCATCCAGCTCATCGGCTCTGAACGGGTTGTCGCCTGGCAAATCCGCCAATGTGTCGCTCAGTTCATCAAAAACGCCGAGCAAAACACCAGGTAATGTGTGCCACTATATTCCTACAACATACCACTTAACAAAGCTCTGTAGAGCTGCTGCTAGAGTCCTCACTAAGACCAAGAAAGTGGATCATATCAGTCCAGTTCTGAGGTCTCTACACTGGCTCCCTGTCTCTCAGAGAATTGATTTCAAAATACTCCTGCTGGTTTACAAAGCACCAAATGGGTTAGGGCCAAAATACATTTCTGAACTTCTGCTATATTATGAACCACCAGTAGACCACTTACACACCATAAAACTGACAATAACCTGACATTTTCAGGTGGAATTTCATTCATTCATTCTCACTGTGCAATATCATTTTTCCACTTTTTTTTATTGTCAATACTGTATATACTGCTCCTATTTTTATACTTCCTTCTATTTAAATGGTTCCTATTTTGTTACACTTTGTTTAGCTCTTCTTTTTTTTTTACTGTGTTAGCTGATGCATCTTGTTTCTTGTTTTTTTGCACGATCCCCTTTGCTGCTGTACACAATTTCACTGTGGGACTAATAAAGAAATATCTTATCTTATATCATCTTATCCAGACCTCTCAGGTCATCTGGATCAGGTCTGCTTAGTGTCCCCAGAGTCGGAACTAAACATGTAGAAGCAGCGTTCAGTTTTTATTCACCAAATATTTGGAAAATCCAGAAAACTACAGGACCAACTCCAACTCTGAGTTCTTTTAAATCAAAGCTTAAAACTTTCCTGTTTTGCTGCTGCCTTTTTGTTAAACCAAATAATAATCTTATACTGCACTAGAGCTTTTACTCTTGTGTGTTATATTCTATTTTAGCTTCTATCCTAGCTTTTATTTTTAGCTTGTTTTTTTATTTTCTAATCTCTGATGTTTTTATAACTGTTTTAATTATGTCTTAATGTTCTTTTGCACTTTATCACAATGTTCTTGAATGTTTATGTAAAGCACTTTGAATTGCCCGGTTGCTGAAATGTGCTCTACAAATAAAGCTGCCTTGCCTAGCTACATCTGCAAATGTTAACTACTGGGGTATTTTTTTGTATCGTAGGCAAAAATAAAAAGCAAACTCCTTCTAAGATGGGGGGCGACCGCTTCATTCCCTTCAGAAACAGCAAACAAATGGATGTGGCAAGTTTCCTGCTCTCAAAGGAGAATGAGCCTGTGGACGCAACCAATACAACAGGAACATCAGTAAGTTATTATTTTCGATACATTTTCTTATGATCCTTTAGGGAATTAAGGATTGTATTGATCTAGGCTATATGTGTCTTTAAAGGAAAGCCAGAAAGCCTGGTCCATGTCACTAAATGGATACAACATTGAAGAAGCAAAGATCCTGCACCTTGGAGGGAAGCCGCTGAATGCTCCAGAAGGTGAGGATATATGTGTGTCGTGGTGCTTGACAAGAATATTGCATGAATGGAGAAAGTGAGGATTTTTTTTAAATTTCTAATCTTCTTTTTTGACTAATTTACAGGCTATCAAAACAACTTGAAAGTCCTCTACAGTCAGGGTGCAACTCCTGCCTCTGTCAAAAAGACAAGATACATATCTTCTACTCCTGATAGAATCTTAGACGCTCCTGAGCTTCGAAATGATTTTTGTAAGTTTGACACTCGAGAGGTTTTTCCTTTTTATACTAAATATAAAGTGTTTGTACATAAATGTGATCTTTATGCGTAATGGCATTCCTGTACACCTAACAAGCATTCATTTGGTCCCTTTTTCCCCCCAGATTTGAATCTGCTTGACTGGAGCAGTCGAAATGTTCTTGCTGTGGCGCTTCATAACAGTGTTTACCTGCTGGATGCCTCTCAAGGAGACGTTACTCTTCTCATGAAGTTGGAGCGTGAGGAGGACTACATCTGCTCACTGTCCTGGACCAAAGAGGGAAGCTACCTAGCCATCGGCACCAGTGACTGCAAAATTCAGGTGAGTGTGCTGATGAACACACCGCCCTTGGTTCATAAGGACACATGGCAATCGAAGAACGGTTTCTTATTTAGTTTTTAATGGCACCTTTTTTGTTTTCTTAGCTGTGGGATGTCTACAACCAGAAGCGTCTACGCAGCATGGCCAGCCATACGTCTAGAGTTGTTAGCCTGAGCTGGAACGACCATGTTCTCTCCAGGTACGGTGGTTTCCTTATTTCTGCTGCAAAAGACAAAAACTTGCATGTGTTGGTTGGACTCAAATATAACGTTTCTGTTCCTCCTAGTGGCTCGAGATCAGGACACATCCACCATCATGATGTGAGGGTAGCAGACCACCACCTCTTCACGCTCACTGGTCACTCACAGGAGGTGTGTGGGCTGCAATGGTCCCCTGATGGGCGCTACCTAGCAAGTGGAGGCAATGACAACATGGTGTACGTATGGCCCCGTGTGCAGGAGGGCACCGCCAGCCAGTCGGTCTGCAGCTGGAGTGAACATCAAGGAGCTGTCAAGGTGAGAAGCTTCATACTTGTACTAGCAAACAGAATTTGTTTGAGCAATTTGCCAAAAATCCAAGACAAGATTCCTAATGGGTCCCATTTCAGAAAGCGGGTTTAACAAACTCAGCCTGAACTCTGAGTTGACTAATCATGAGATTGGAAACTTGGTTTACAGTTCCAAAACAGCCGATCAGAGTCCGTTCAATCAACTTTGAGTAGGTTGAACTTGAACATAAAAAGCCATCATCAATGAAGCTCTGATAATATGATTCACCATGGCAACAGGTGAATAAAAGGCAGAGCCTCCATTTTAATGCAGTGGACGTAGAGATATTAATGCATGTATATGTGGACTGTGCACATTTACTGTATCTTCAAAAAAAAAAGTCAGCAGAGAAAAGCATCAATAATACAATAAAGTTTTATTCAGTGTTGTCCATTAATTCATCTTTTACCAGACTGACCTTTCCTTAATGGATGATAAAGTGGTGGAATCTGACTGTGTATAAGACTGTAACCTACATTACATTTTAAATAGATTTGTTCAGCTTTAACCTGACGGGGGCGAGGCACCGGGACAAGCAGAACTGAAGATGAAAAAATATAGTTAAAGATTTAAAACTGTATCTAAACATGGCGATATGTTTGAAAGCTCAGTCTGATCCAGTAATGTGTTTGGTGATTTAATGGTTAAATAGAATATATTTTAAATTGTAGACCTCTATTTGGATCTTGGCTCTAAAGCACTCGGTGACTTTATTTCAGCTATTTCAACAAAAGTATACAATTTAAACAGTCACTGAAATGCTGTTAAAACACATTCAGACGATATGCAGCCTTTTTTTTTTCTTTCTTTTTTTTAAACTCACTTTCTAGCTCCATTCTGCAGCTGCACCATGATCCTGCTCACTATATTATATTATTAACATATAATCTCCAATATTATAGGAATTCCAAATTATGTTCCATCAGTGCGATCGATCACATCATGAGTGATGGAGTAAAAACAGGAGGTAAAACTGGCTGAAGTTGACTCTCTCTCTGGAACTGAAAACCCAGAGTTTACCTCATCTCTGGGTTAATGAACAGTTTTCACTAATCTTGCTTTCTGAAATGGCTCTGATCATTAGCACAATAACATGTTCTGTTTATTTTTCTTATTTTTAAACTGACAGGATAAAGTGTAAATACTGTTTGTCATTAATTTTCTTCTGTAGACGTGTGTAAAGCTTGAAACTCCCTTTTCGGATGTGTTTCTAGGCTTTGGCCTGGTGCCCATGGCAGCCCAACATCCTTGCGTCTGGAGGTGGTACCAGTGACCGTCACATCCGCATCTGGAATGTAAACAGCGGCTCCTGCATCAGTTCACTTGACACTCAGTCCCAGGTACCTACAATCTGCTAGACCCTTCAGTTTCAATGGTTACTCTCAGCCAAAACTATACTTTAATATAAAGAAAATGTACTTAACTTGGAGGTGACAACCGTACATATAGATGGACGACACGTCGCCACTTCCTCCCACTGTACAAAAGTGAAGCCAAAATATCCCGGATACGGGAGCGGTAGTCTTGAGATTTTGACTTCATTTGGAGCCAGAGTCTGCACTGTAGTGACCGGGGGGCTGGAGCCGCCTTAAAGTCTAAGATCAAGATGTTTTGGCTTTACTTTTGGGAGCTGTCATGTCGTCCATCGACATGGGCCTTTTCTCAAAACACACATGATTACTTGCTTTTCAGATCTCGTCACTGGTGTTTGCACCCAACTATAAGGAGCTGGTCTCGGCTCATGGATATGCCCACAATAATGTCGTTATCTGGAAGTACCCCGCTCTAACCAGGGTTGCAGAGCTCAATGGTAAGTAATTTGTTTATTTGGACTGGATTGGCGCTGTACTTGTTCACACATATTTAATTTTAAGGAAATGTCCAGTGAACTGTAGCTGTACTTGATGCTTTCTGCTGCTCTAAGCAAAGTAATGCTTGTTATTTTAGGCCACGAGGACAGAGTTCTCAGTTTGATTCTGAGCCCAGACGGCTCCACTGTTGCGACCGTTGCTGGAGACGAGACTATCCGTCTGTGGAAGAGCTTCGAAGTGGATCCAGTTAAGAAGGCCAAAGAGAAGCTGGTCAAACCAACTAGCAGAGTTATTCATCAGTCGATCAGATAAATTGCTTTGTCTTGATTTTTAGACGATATTTTGGTCTATGCTAAAATTATGTGAAAATGTTTTATTTAATCCACAATAAAGAGATCTACCCAGTGTTTTAGCTGCAACTGGCAACTCACTGCTCCTACGGTAATGGGTTGTTAGTTTAAATTGTTTATACAGGTCTGCTAATGTGGTACAGTACATGTGTTGAGTGTCGGTTTTTAAGTGTCTTTTATGACCTTCACTTAGCTTTTAATTTATAATCCGGATGCATTGTATACATCAGACTGGGTTATAAATAAATGGTTTGATTACAAATGTGCTTCTGTCAGTTAATTGGCATGTGTTAGTACTGCCATGTTGCAAACTGTAGGGCTTATTTGATAACGTCAATCAATTTTACATTAATCTCTACCACCTGTCAAACCAACAGAAGAATACAAAATTGTTTATCGTGCAGGTGGGTTATTCCTCCCCAAACACTAATGGTGCTGTTGTTTGATCGTTAGCTTAGCTGTGGTTTAAGGTTTAAGCCTCTCTGTCTGGGTCAATGTCACTTTATTGTTGTGTCCTCAAAGGCTGTGATTTAAACTTCACCTGTGGTTTAGTCTGAACCTGGTTGCTGTGTGTTCTTTAGAAATCTCCTAAAATTGAGTTCACTGTATCTGAGATTTAACTTAAACCTGCTGTGGATATATTAAGTGAAGTTGAAGCCATTAAATTGCATAATTACAAAAATGTCACTAGTTATTCATTTTTTTTTTTTTTTTTTTTTAAATGACAGAAACAGGATTACTGATTATCTGACAAACAAAGTTAATTAATCACAAGTTGATTAACTGGAAAGGAGTTTGCCATTAATGTTTAAGTTGCAATAGATATCCCAAATGTATTGTCAGTGTAAACTGTGTATTTGACACATTTGAGATTGAAGGAGATTGAAGGGATTTACAGAGGCAAATGTTCTAATATGATGTACATTTGATCTAATTATTTCAAACAATATTTAAAGATGATTAAACCTGCAGTAGGGAGAATGCTTTTGGCATCATTGGGGGAAAAACTCCAAAATAACTTTCAGCATATAGTTATTCAAGTGTTCTGCAAGAAAACTAGAGTTTGACGGGAGACTTTGGCCAATCACAGGTCATTTCAGAGAGAGCGTTCCTATTGATTGTGCTCCGGCTGGGGAGCGGTGCTTGGTATTCCCTTAAGATATTCAACATGGCTGCAATGGTGTGACCTTTTTCTCTCATAGGTCACAGAGTTTATCAACCTCAATGTGTAAAAGTGAACAACAGTGGAAACATTGCAGAACACAATAGCACAGATAAAATGATAATGATCATTTCAGTCCATGCGGGGAAACCACCAGACGCACCTACTCCCATTTAGGTGTTGATCCACAATGCCCAAGTTTTCTTTCATATGCCACTCATTTTCAGTAATACCTTTTTATGCAAATCTAAATTCTTGCGCATCACTACCAGGTGAATTTATCTGCATTATCTGCAGCCAAAGGCACAATATCACTGAAAACACTTGTAATCAGTTCAGACACTCATACCTCTCACTTCAGCAGCTGATAAGCTCACCATCAAACCACAGGATGCATTTATCAATGAAAGGAATGGGGCGGCTGTAGCTCACTGGGCGCTGGGTACAGTACACTGAACCCCAAGTTGCTCCCCAGGATGTATCCTTAGGATGGGTTAAATGCAGAGATCAAATTTCATGTAGCCCACTTTACGATAATCACATGCAGTTTGGGGTAAGTCATAGTCAAGTCAGCACACTGACACACTGACAGCTGTTGTTGTCTGTTGGGCTTGAGTTTGCCATGTTATGATTTAAGCATATTTTATGCTAAATGCAGTACCTGTGAGGGTTTCTGGACAATATTTGTCATTGTTTTGTATTAATTCACTTCCAATAATGAATATACATACGTTTGCATAGGGCAAGCACATTTGCCCTTTCCCATGTTGATAAGAATATTAAATACTTGACAAATCTCCCTTTAAGGTACATTTGGATCAGAATAAAAATCTGCGATTAGTCATGATTAAATATTTTAATCAATTGACAGCCCTAATTTCTCTACATATATTGTAGCTTTATGTACATAATTTACATGTTACATACTTTTATTAATTTATATTTTTCTTTTATTCTTTATACTTTTATATAAGAGCAACTGTAACATCCTAGTTTCCTCCCTGGGGATCAATAAAGTATTTCTGATTCTGATTCTTGACAAATCTCCCTTCATGGTACATTTTGAACAGATACAAAACATGTGATTAATTTGCGATTAATCACAATTAATCATAAAAATTCATGCAATTAATCACAATTAAATATTTTAATCGATTGACAGACTTACTATCAATATAATTATTCACACTTCAGGTGAAACATTTGAAAACAGAAACATTACAAAACATTTATAGAGTTTTTATTTCTGCTTAAGTCAGAAACAGGTTAATCTATTGAACATTGTGAGGGTTAATCGTAACATATAAACAGCTCCTGGATACACCTAAACGTCCATTCCTATGTAGTTTTTTTTGTGGCAAATATCAGATCCAATTTTTAAAAGGCTAGCAGTACAAAACTAGCTCATCTTTCAACTGTCATCAGTGCACGTGTAATAAACAACTGTAAAAACACTGGTAGGTCATTAATATATACATTCTGCAGTGATATTCAGAAACAGCACCATTTTTTTCCAATTCTAATTGAATGGTACTTCCCATTAACTTCATGCACAGTGTGCTGAGAGAATAGACCATACAGTGTTGCAAAACTCAGAATGGACTAATAACAGTGTATATGTCACTACCTAATTATGCGAACATGTTAAATGCATCAATACTGTAATATACAGTATAACATTTATTTTCCACAATTCTTAAAATTGAAAAATTGAGGTGTGGTATGTTTCTTACAGAGTGCACACCTGAACCGGTTTCCAAATGACACAGACCTTTATCTAAAAAAAAAGTTTTATTTCAAAAGATAAATAAAAACAGAACAAAACTAAATATTTGACATTTACAATGAAAGCTTTGCAGCAGGTATTCATATGTGCCAGTCTTCAGTGGAAACTGTGCGATGCTCCTAAGCAACAACGGTTGTGCCAGTCAAACAGTAGTGTAGGTCAAGCTTGTGTGGGCCTTGAAGAATACCATGTGACAAAATGAGCACCAATTTTCATACAGTGTTCATCACAGTTTTCACAACGACTAACAAACACAATGTGGCAAGTAGAGATCACCGCCAAATTACATATCCCAACAAGTGTGCATAAGAAAGATTAAATTTACATAGAAACTATGACGTTTAGAAGTAACATATTGAATCTGCGCCGTTCCAATATGCTATTAGATATTCCGATTTACAGAGTCACCAAATCAGATTTCCTTCACTTTGCCAAAGAAGATTTTGCCGTTGGTGTGTTGGTGTCCGTTCCCATTCTCCAGGTGTTTACCGTTGGCCACCACAGCGATGGGTTCACTGGTTGAGCCGTTCTGCTTTGGTTTGTCCTCTGCGACGGGAAGGTGCTTTCCCTTTATGTAGGCCTGTATCCAAAAGTTGGAGAAGAGGATGATGAAGCAGACGCCGTGCATCCAAATCAGGTGGATCCACATGGGAACCTGGTAGTCGCACTTTTCCATGAAGTAGTACTGGCTGATGTGAGCGGAGACCAGAACAAACTGGGTCTGTAAAGAAAGGAGCAGATTCTTTAAAATCTCCAGATCCATTGTGAAATCATATATATCATTATAAATAAATGGTTTTAAAGAAAGGGGGACATACAAGCTGAATGGCGGTCATGTATTTCTTCCACCACAGGAATTTCTGGAAGCGAGGTCCTGCAGCAGAGAGCAGGTAATAGAAGTACATGATGACGTGGACGGCTGCATTCACCATGGCGTGGAAGCAGCCCATTCCTCCAGCTTGAAAATGGGGAAAAAAACATTTTTATTAGACAATTTTCATGCAACTGTACAGTGAACTCACCAGTTCATTGTTTTTGCCTTGTACTTTCATTTCTTTGGATGCATTTGAGGAGATTTGAAGCGGCTAAAACCCTAAGTTAATGCATAATGCATGTATAAAGTGTTTGCGTAAACCTCACCGGGAGTCAGGGTAATGCCCCACCACCACGACCAGGGCATGAAGGAGTGATGGAATACGTGGAGAAATGTGATCTGGCTTTGTTTCTTCCTCAGCACAAAGAATACCTCAAATAAAAAAAAAGTAGAACAAGTTTAAGTTAACATGCAACAAGACAGTTAAAACGGCAGAGAAAAAGGAGAGATGAAAATGTCCTTACTGTGTCAAGGAGTTCGACGTATTTTGAAATATAAAACAACCAACACGTTCGAATCATCTGGAAGGAAGGAAAAAAAGAAAAGTGCTGTGATGTCAAATATCTAAAAGGACACTTATCTTTATTTGTTAGCCTTCTGAACAGTCTTAATCTAAAAGTTGGAGGCAAATGACCAAGGCTTACCCGTAAAGCCTCTGGGGTTCTTGAGGTGTCGATGAGGTCACATCTCCACGTGTAGGTGGTGCCCCATCCAGACATCAAGAACTAGGAGTCAAAAACACATCAGCAGCCGTTATCACAAGAACTCTGATTTGTCAACCCTTACAAAAAAGAAGTTTATTCAAGTATTAGTATATATATTAAACTTAAAATAAGAGAATATACTTTAAGATTAATTTTTAATTACTTATCAGAGATAAATTTAACAAAATTATACTTATACCGATTACTGTACAGAAAAGTCTAAGTGTACTTGTCAAGTATACTGAAAAGTCCAAGTATATATTTGGTTTATACTGAAAAGTATACAGAAGAATATATTTGGCTAAGTACTATAACTTCTTAACTTACAAGTATACTTGCAGTAAAAACTATTAAACTAGTAGTTTACTGAGACTATACTTTTAAGTGTACTTTCATTAACTAAAAAAGGAGCTACAAGTATATAACCAGTAACCTCATATTATAGTTGCAGTACAAATTACAACTTGGATGTAAACTAGTTGTGTACTCAAGTCAAGTTTACTACTCTTACATTTAAAGTATACTTTTATAAATTAAAAAGTGGGCCAATTTAGTCCCAAGAAGTATTGAAGTAGTACACTTACATTGATATTGGTATACTTATTACATAAAGTATACTTGGGAATATATTTCAAGTATACTTTCATAAAATAAACTTGAAGTATACTTATTTTTTTTGTTTGTAAGGGAATAAATGGGAATTTTAGTAAGCAAATCAATCATTTTGTTTACCTCGTAGACTATGTAGGCGTTGAGTGAAACCATGGTGAAGTTGTAGACAATCATGGTTGTGTTGAGGCGGAGGGGCTTGCGGTTCGCCATCATCTGAGGTCCAACATACTTAGAGAAGAAGACGTAGGCCAACAGGATGGTGGTCATCAGTATGGGGCTCTGCATCAGGAGGTAGTCTTTGATTCGGTCATCTGGGGTGAACAAAAACACACATTTGTCACTGTCTCGGCACACAGACACAGATACGAGTCAACTGAATGCAGTTTGGAGCAGATTCATGGAGTAGTTTAAGAAAGACAAAATGTCCTTTTCAAGCTTTATTATTATTATGCCATTAGATCATAAGTTATTCATTCATATTTTATCAAAGCAGAGGTGTAAATCTGTAACAGAGACACTCACCAGTCCTCATGTCTAGAAATTTGTAAAATTTTGATAAAGCATTTGATGCAACTTCTAGCACCATGGTGGCTCCTTGTTCCTTGTCCTATTAAACCACTGAAAATATAAGAAGAGAGAAAAGAGTCAGAAACCAGGAGAGCTGAAAGGGAGGTCTGTTGGGCAGGTGAGCGACAAAGCGGCCGGTCCACCTGCTTCCCCCCCTAACTGAACAAACAGGAGACAGCTGCACAGGCTCATCAAACACCCCTGAGTGCTCTTGTGTACAACCTTTCAACAAAAAATGCACAGAGAAATGTGTAGCAGGAGCTTCTTTCACTGCCTAACCCCAAATGTAGCATGTAAGTTACAAATCCTCACTGTTTTTCATTTTAAAAAAGAAAAAGCTTCTAAAGAAAACAATGACTGAAAAAGAAATCTATGAATGTTTAATGGCGGGGTTGTGAAACGGCTGTGTTCTGCTGTCAGTCTAGAAACAATGAAATACTCTCCTGCTGACTAACAGAGCAAGTCTAACAGGTGAGGCAAAGAACTTGGCCCTTTCAGGCAGCAACCAAGATATGAGCTGATCTGGGATTTCCAGGGAGTAACACAACACAGCACACTTTATATATAAAAACAGCAGTTTAGTTGACCTTAATCCAGATTATTGAACTATAAAAAGGAAGGTGGATCTGGCAAAAGACAGCAGTCTAACCATGATGAATTAAAAATAAACTTTAAAAACACATTTTTAAAAGAGCAGATACAAATCTGAGATCCCTGAAACTGCTAAAATACTTGTATTAGTAACAAGAGACTCACCGGCTGAGTCCTGTGTGTGAAGAAAGCAGCTGCACAGCCAGGGCAGGCAACTCTCAATCCAGAGAATCAGACAGATCAGCAGCACCAGTGAGAGGTGATCAGATGAAAAACCAGTATGCAAAGCTTGTTCCGTGAGAGGGTGGGTCCTCAAATGTCTGAGATTTTTCACAGGAAATCCAACAAGAGTTGAAAGTTTCACATGTAAGAGATAGGAAAGGAAGCAAAAGAGAGGTGAAGCGAGAGTCCAGCTATGATAACTATGGGACTGGGATCATTCAACTCTTCAATTTAAACCCCGGGGCACTACTACAGACCTAGTTTCAGGACCACACCCTGTTTCAATGCTTGGCTCCACCTTCCTGCCCTCACATAGCCTGTTTGTGATTGGACTGTCTCATCATTGGTGGTGGAGGAAGGGATACAGGCCTTGGTTAAAGAAACCAACACCCAGGGGTGATTGGCCCCAATTAAAACCAGTAAATAAGCACATGAGGATAAAAAATCTTTATGGGAACTAAAAAAAAGTTACTGGTTAAATATGCAAAAATATCTGCCTTGTGCCAGTCAAAAATGTTTTTGATCATATCACTTCAAGAAAGTCCCTGATTTAGGCTAAAGGTGAAATCAGATATAACCTAACGTCACTTTTTGAGTGGCCCATCCCTTCCTGGGTTGTGGCACAGAGGCCGTTCAACCCTCGCTGCTATGACGAGATCTCCCGTGCCTCTGGTTTTACCTGTTTCTCGAACACCGGGGGATGATGGGTGTGAGGCCTGGATGAAGTTTGAAATGCACTCCCTGCCTCGTACGATAGTCTGAAAGGTCGGCTGGAATGACAGGAATCTCTGCACGAGAGACAAAGAGGAAGGAATCACCACTGTCTAGTTACATAATGTCTGACAGTATAGCACATGGTGGCTTTTCAATGAAGTGTAAACTAAATCATTTAACGTGTGATTAATGCACAAAATCTTAAATGAAAACATGACGAGGTGATGTGGGTTTATTTAGAGTTAAAACAAAGTCCTGCGTTTGACAGTTTGCCATAAAGCAGTGGTTCCCAACCTTTATTCTTAAGGGACCCCTTTTAAAAGTGAACTGAAGACCCTTGACTAAGTTGCATATTTTATGGATATTTCATATCATATTCAATGCTTAACAATAACAGAACAGAACAATTGATAAACTGTGCAATTAACCCAAATAGTGAACGCAATAACTGCGGGATGTTTGTGTAAAATGAGCGATTTGGATGAATTTGGAGCAGATTAGTTGAATATTACATCAGAGATGAGTTTTAATACAATTCTCTGTCTTTAATTTATATTTTTTAATTTAGTTTTTAACAGTCATTCATACTTAATAGGCTTCTTTTTTTTGACAGATTCAGTGTTTTCTCCCTGACGCTTGGCCATTGTTCTATTAGCTCTATTAGCTCTGGTTGTTTTTACGCAGGATGAGGCTGTTTAGCAGAGAGGGAAGGCTCTGTGAATACAGCTTGTGTTCAGGTCTTCACTGTGCCCTTAGCCTGTTTATATCTTAAATAACAATTTGCATTTTATTTACAGAAATTAATGAAATCCTGAGATATAGGTCAACTCTATCTTTTTCTAAAAAGTTGTCTTACACCCCTTAAACTCAAGAAGGCCTCACGACCCCTGTGAAGCTTTGGCGACCCCTCATGGGGGTCGTATCCGTAACCAGTCCCATAAAGTAAATTCTGGGAAAAAAGAAAACAACAGCGATTGCATTTGATGCTTGTATGTCATGCAGTTTAGACGTTATACACTCACAGTGCATCATTCATGGTGGTAAATGTTTCAGAGAAGGCCTAAAACTTGCAGTGGCCACCTATGAAGGTGTGGCTCTCAGTCTCACTTGCCTCAGGTCACCAAAATCTTAAATGGAAGAGAAACTGAGCTTCTTAACATATTCAACAGTTTAGTTTCACCCATTGATCTCTAAAGAAGAGGTGCAACCAGTATTGTCGTGAAGATTACCCAAATTGAGACCAAATCATGACCAGTGCGAGTCCCACACTGCATGACACACTTATGATAAAATGTGGAAAAAGCAAACTATAGGCACTCCTCAAATTGACCTGGAAGATCCACATTCCCATAAAAAACACCCACAGAAAACAAATGAAGATTCCCCTTCATTCACCTCTTTTATTGCCATATATACTGTGTGTTGTGTATGTATAAGTGGGCCATGATAAATGTCTTGATAAAGTAATCAAAAGGTGTTGCAGAGGTGAATTTTATGTGTGGGAATTTTACTTTGTTTTCTCTGAGCAAACAAATACAAACAAACACTAATATAAGGAGCTGAAATCAACTTCATCATCTTTATTCAACACTCAGTTTCCACATTTTGTAGGTCAAGTTTTTGTTGAATGTGAAGCAGGAGGTTCACAATAATGATGTTAACAAATAAATCAGACAATGCACAGGTAGTTTAGTGATATCCCTGCATTTTAAAAATGTATTTAACCTTAATTTTACCAGGAAGTTAAGCAGTTGTGGTCTTGACTAGTCTTGAACTAAAATCCAGAGTCTGAAACCGAGACAAGACCGAGTAAAAATGTGTCCGGTTTTGAGACGAGGCCTTCAAAAAGTGGTCTCAAGACCAAGACGATCTCATACTACAACACCGTTTACACAAGTGTTTCTGCAAAGGAGAAGCTGCACTAAAGAATTTCTTGCAAAGCAACTGGTATAAGCATTGGTATACTAAATTTAAAACAATCATACCAGATATTGCCACCATTTGTCTTGTAGAAATGAATGGAATATGTCAATGTTTTGCACACTGACGTGTTTTTGACCCAGATTGAATGGGAGAGTTTGGTGTCATTGTCTCTGTCAGCTGTTTTCCCTAGCTGCCATATTAATACACATTACAACACGCTCCCTGTTCTTCTTGGTCTTGTGACCGTTTCACATTAACTTAAGTCGAGGTTTTGCCAGATAGAATTTATCAGATAGAAACTGACAAACAACAAAACAGCGTAACATTGTCCCATCAGCCCAACAGCATAACCAGAGAATAGACAGCGGCCTCGAGACATACCAGGTCGTCCTCAATTAGCCAGTTGTGGACAAATTAGACGGAATAGATGCCTCTGGATGTGGAACAGCTGCTGCAAATGAATGTATGGACTCAGTGAACATGAATGTGGACGTGCAACGTTGATGAGATAGCAGTTAAGATTGCCAAACCCAAAGCTCAAAGATGCGGACATTTTTTTGTTGTTTGTAGTGAAACTAGATTCCTTGTGGGGTTAGCAGCGGTGTCTTATGTGACAAGTATTGTGTTTCGTAATATAGAAGTATGATTTGCAACCAAGCTTTGTTTCATTCATTACAGCATTAACCCTTAGAGACCCAGATGATAGGTGTCACATAGAAGTGGTGTACATCATCTGAAAGCTGAGAACCTGAAGATTAATTTGAGATGCAGTTCAGCAAGGTTTGTTAAGTTGTCGTTGTCATAAATCAGAAATAAAAAATAATTCATTCATTCATTTTTAAAACATGCTAAAGGGTATAAGTGTTTAGAACATTATGATAGAAGTATATGATGGTCATCCCCATGCTCTATTATGTCTCATAAGTTGTTGCAGCAATTTTTGTGTTGAAACCATTTGTTATACAGATTTGGAGCTACATTTAATAATTTTTTACCACTCTAGAATTGATAATAATGATGATAAATCCCTCAAAAACACCACATTAAGACACCAAGACCTTGAAGAACATCATAGAAAAAGCCAATCTGTGATTTGGTATCAAAAACTTTTGCATTTTTCAGTGATTGGATGGCGAGCACTTCTGTTCTGGAAACTACTCAGAAACCCCTTTATTGTCAATCTACCTAGGTAAACCATCCACTCTCTGAATGCTCTAGGTCTCTAGTTTGTGGTTGTAAAGTTTCATGAGGTTGTGATTATCCTAGAGGTCACCACAGATCATTTTATACAGTGAGGTCAAGTTTTTTTAAAAAAGTGGTCTCACTACAATGAAATGGCTACTATGGGGACTAACATCATCACACATAAATACAATTGGGCTCATTGAATCAAGAGTCTCAGCTTTACAGTGATACCCAATTTATGTAATTCCAAGACTGTTTAGGGACCCCAGTGCAGAAATATCCAAACAGACTAGTTTAGAATAGGCGAAAATAACACATTTATACTGCATGCAAAAAAAATGATGTTTTTTGCCCCAAACTGCATGTGATTATCATAAAGTGGGCATGTCTGTAAAGGGGAGACTCGTGGGTAGAGCCCATTTTCAATTCATATATCTTGAGGTCAGAGGTCAAGGGAGCCCTTTGAAAATGGGCAACAATTGGGCATTATTTAGCCTCCTTTCCAACAAGCTAGCATCACATATTTGGTACCAATGGATTCCTTAGGTCGTCTGTGATACCAATATCTTGACTCTTGCTTTAAGAACTTAAAGATAGATCCTGTGGGTCTCAGAGGGTAATCTATCTGACCAATAACATGTACAATAATTGCTCCTTATACTGTATACAATCTGTTGTACAACTCAGGGACAGGGACAATTGTGTTCATATTAGTAGGTTCCGGTTTGTCATTGTAACAAATGAATGTGAATACTGACTCAAAGGGGGCGAGGTTTAATTACATAGCCACACTCTTCTTTTAACAGGATCACTTAGAAACTCACCATCGACATGCTAATTACTGAAACACCAACATCTCAGGACGTCTCTGTTTCTTCTTATAGGATCATGACTGCTTTGAGTTTCAATAGTTTTTTTTAATTTTTATTTTTTAACTTTGGACAAGAATTTGAAACCACTTATTTAGACACTTTATATTCATTCATTCATTCATTTCTTCTGGACTTTATGAAGCACTTGCTTATACGTATAGTAGGTTGTGGATTTATGTAGAAATATAAAGAGGTTATAAGTGCCAATTAATAAATTGATGGACCATCCAAAATAAAATCAGAGGGTATGTGTCGGTGATTTTATAATAATGTGTCATTATTTTCAATATAAGTCACAATGATTCACCCGAGAGTGGGTAGGCAAATTGAGGTTAATTATAATAATTCAACTTTATATTGTTTTTTCTAGTGCTTATTAGAGAAAGTATAGCTCCACGAGAAGCACAAAACTATGGCAGAAGCAAACTATTGTAAATGTTCAAACAATGCTGTCCAACCTGAGGCTCAATGTAACCTGCTGTCAGTCAAACAGATTCTTGGTGTGTTTTTAAGTCAGGAACTGAATAATTACAGTATTTATGCAGAATATATCTAGACCAGACAACACTGCTGGCAGACTTAAAGGTCATAAAGAAGGTAATGGTTTTCATGATCATTGTAATGTTGTAATGTTGAGAACAAGGATCAGACTATGATAAAAAATCAAATTAATCATCAATACTGCTTGCAAATGATATTGTGTTGTATCTATATATTGATAAGAAGCTGAATATGTCCCAGGAGATAAACTAGTCATGTAGAAATGACCACATCAGCTCAGGAAAGCTTGTTCTTTGAATGAACCCCTTAGACTGTAAACAGTAAAGTGAGTAACAGCGACACCCAGCGGCCAAATAGTAAACTACAAGAAAGAAAGACCTAATCATTTAGCTAAATGATAGGTGTGGCTAATAATAGGTTAAAGCCATAACAGTTATAAAAACAACAACAACAACAGTAATAACTGTGATCAGTTTGGCAAACACACATATAAGAATTAGGTTTTGCTTATCATATTAATAAGGCAGATAACACGTGAGATAGAGGGAAATGACCTGATAAGCGTCTACCTGAATGAGTCCTTAAACAGGTACATGTTTATACCAGCTTCTCTCCTCTGGCTGACCTTATTTTCTTTGTTTTGTGTTGTAGAACACATGATAAAATATGTCGACGCCACCACCTTTTGAAAACATCAACATCTAACTGAGTTTTACTTTGAAAAATAAGATCTATGGAGCCCTCATACTTTATTGTATTTTGATTTAATAAAAAAATCTGGCAATACAATAACAAAACAATGAAACTGCTGCATTCAAAGAGCATCATAAAGCCCAATTAACTTTGTCTTTGTACTGTAGGTGCAGACTAGGACACCTATATTTATCTGCCCTGCACGGGATTAAAGGTGCGACACATTTGGTGACAGCAAGGAACACTTCGCTCTGGGAGGAGACTGTACACCTGTACTGGGAAAACCCTTTTTAATCACTCACTCACTGACTCACTGACTCATTTACGTAATAATAAAACCAAACGGAAACAGTGTTGCCAGGTTAAAAAAAATAAATAAATTTAAATGAACGTAAATTCATTTCAGGTTTTTTTTTCATATACAGTTCCCCAACCATGTATTTTGTATGTAGGGCCTATACAGCTACAAACTTCTGAGACACTATACCTGGCCCTAACTAAAACAAACTAAAACTGCTGTAAAACTAAATGTTCAAAAACTAAACTGGAGCCTGCTGTCTCTGAGCAGCTGTCAATCACTGGTGTACTTCGATCAAATGGTCAAACCAGGCAGCGCTGATCAAATATGAATCAATATTCTGTTACTGTAATGCCTATTTCTCACCTCAAATGTTGTCAGAAACATCTTGTAGTGTACTGTTTATCTGTAAAGAAAGTTTGTGACCTGGCAGCCATGTTGAGATCTGTTGAGGAAATATCAAGCACCGCCCACCAGCCGGAACACACTTTCTCATTTTACAGCTAAACAGTACACTACAAGATGTTTCTGAAAACATTTGAGGTGAGAAATAGGCATTACAGTAACAGAAGATTGATTCATATTTGATCAGCGTTGCCTAGTTTGACCGTTTGATCGGAGTTTGCGAGTGATTGAAAGCCGCCTCTGTTGAGGCAGCCAATAGGAACGCTCTCTCTCTCTGAAATTACCTGTGATTGGTCAAAGTCCCCCGTCACGGGCTTGATTTTTTTAAAGACTGAAAACAGAGCCATGAGGAGGTGCAGAAGTCTAGTTATCTCTCAGAACACTTGAATTACAATATGCTGAAAGGTTATTATGGAATTTTTGCCCGATGATGCCAAAAACATTCTGCCTACTGAAGCTTTAAAAAAACTAAACTGAAATGATATTTTCTAGTTAAAAACAAAATTTAGTTAAATAAAATGTATACTAACGTAAATTAATTTCAGTTGTTTTTTGTTTTTTCCATATACAGTTGTCCAACCGTGTATTTTGTGTGTATGGCCCATACAGCTACATACTTCTGAGACATTATACCTGGCCCTAACTAAAACAAACTAAAAACTAATTATAGCCTATAAAAACAAAAAATTAAACCTTTCTGAAAACTGGAAACTAAACTTAACTAAAACCAGCAAATTTATTCCGAAAACTAAATTAAAATTAAATTGAAAAGTAAAAATATTACTTAACTATGCTTTCTTTTCATCATTATTATTATTTATTTTCTTAATTTTATTTAAATTTTGAATATTGAAGTTGTTTTCTCTAGTGTACTTAATCAGTAAATATCCTTAATGATGTTTATTAAAAAACATAATAATTATAATTGAAAACTAGTATGGCTTTGTTACGCACAGGTGGACACAAACTAATTTATAAAATAAATATATATATATATATATAATAAAATTAAATTGAAAAGTAAAAATATTACTTAACTCTTCTTTCTTTTCTTTATTATTATTATTATTGTTATTATTATTGTTATTATTATTATTATTATTTCTTCTCTTAATTTTATTTCAATTTTGAATCTTGAAGTTGTTTTCTCTAGTGTACTCAATGAGTTTGTCTATAAGCGCATCAACTTAAAAAATGTTTCATAAACTATTGTAATTACGAACTGTAAATTGCATATATGAAAAAAACCTTGAAAAAAAGGGAAAAAATAAGTTAAAAAAATAATAATTATAATTGAAAAGTCAAAACTAAAACTATGTATATATACTATAACTTAAACTAGCAAATGTATTCTGAAAACTAAATTAAAATTAAATTGAAAATAAAGTAAAAAAATATATATATATTATTGAAAAACAACCTAGTATGACCTTGTTACTAACAGGAGTGGACACAAACTAATTAATAAAATATATATATAAAGTAAAATGGATTGATTTGTGAATGGGGAATATAGAAGCAGTTGATTTGTCTTCCTCTGTCTGTCGTAGAGAGGCTCGTTCTGTTGTTTGGCACTCAGTCGTCTAACTCCGCGCTGTCCCTGTCTATGAAACGAGCGCACCCACTGAGCCTCCAATGGGAAGGTGGAACAACAGGTAGGCGTCCTCTAACTGCGTCTCTCCGGCTCTCAGTCGGTGTTTTCTGTTGAAACAAGTGGACCGAGAACACCATGAGCTCTCTTATGAATGACACCTGATGCACAACTTCGCTTTCCTGGTTTCCTAATTATCCAAAACAGTTTCTATTGAGAGTAGACGAGCTGTTTGTCTGTGACTTTCTGGCTCTTTCAGCAGAGAGCTGGTTTAAAAAGCTGCTTAATTGGCTGGAAAAATCACATTTGTCATATCAGAAGCAGGGATCTTAATGTGGATGCAACGTTGAAGGTAAGCATGCATAAAATATTAATAAACCTACTAAATATATCTTAATTATTCTACTCTTTATCAGGTTTTAAATGCATCTTTACCTTAAATCAAGCAAAAGGCTGTTGCTGAGCAGCCAAACATTTCCCTTACTGTCATCTTGTGGTTATCAGCTTGGTGTTGCATAATCCAAGAAATAGCAATGTCTTCATGTGACTCACAACAATAACGCCTCCATCATATTCTTATGTAAGTTTTGTAGTCTGATTTAGATCCTCAGTGTCTGTATTCACCCTTGTGAATGTAAAGAGAAGTATTGAATCACTCAAGGTGGTAACTTTTTTTTGCAACAGTGTGTTGATAAAAAAAGTGTCTTCAAGATTAAGAAGTCATGCCTTTTAAAACTAACCACTAGCTGCCTCTAAATAAGGGTTTTTCTGTCCTCACAGCTGCCACATTTTATCTCCATCGTCAAACTTTGTTCCTGTGGGATTACAGAGAGGACACAGCTGAGACACGGCTGATCCCAAGAGGTCAGACACTCCCTGACCCAGATCCCCCCTTGCAGCAGGACATGGAGGTCCTGCGGCGGTCCTCTGTGTTCGCTGCAGAGGTCCTGGATGTCTTTGACCGCTCGTTGAGTGAGAAGGAGCTGGTGTCCCAGTCCAAAGCCTTGTGCAGAGACTACATACTGTCCAGACTCAACCAGAACGGACTGGGGTGGTCCAAAAGTGACCTTCACCTTGCTCCGTCCAATGCAGGGCTCGCTGAGGTGTCCTTTGTGCTTCTCTGTCTTGGTAAGAGAACCCCAGTCTCAGAAAACTTCAAAATGAGTTAAATAATGGACACCAAGGGGCTAAATGTCATCTTAAAGCAACATGTGCACATTCAAGGCCATGGTTGTTGTTTCCTTGTGTATGTTGAACCTCATATACTCAGGAGAGGACATCTCAAATAAGATGAAGTGGCCACATTAGTTTCAACATACCTAGATCAGAAGTGCATGCCACAGTCCTCAGACTTTATTTCTAACTATTTTTATTATTTACAACTTGTATAGATAGTAGAAAGATGACAGGAGAGAGAGATGCAACAAAGGTCTCTGTCGGAGGACATTGTGGTTCATGGTCAGTGTCTTTAACCCCTGACTTTATTTTTTAATAGAAAGACTAAGATGAGGAATGTGTAGACATTTTGAATCTGCTCTGGATGCTTTGTGGTTTTCATTTGGGTCTCTAAATACACTTAGTGATGGACAATGATGGAATATTGTATGAAATGTATTGCTTCAGGATAAACCCCTTTGAGATGCATCATCTAGTTTTCGGAGGGGGTCCCGAACAAACACTCACTAAACAAATGGAGAACAATACGAGACACAATGTTATGTAACACAACAGAGACAAAACAGACAACATATAACCCGAGAAATAACAAACTGAACAACTAAGGGAAACATAAAATAAATAATAAAAATGATAACGATAAAATAGAAAAGAAAAAGAGTACAACCTTAGACTAGACATAATCAAACGATCAATCTCTAAGTAGAGAGGAAACAGTGATGGCATTACTGAAAGCATTGTTAGTCTGTTTTAAGATGAGAAAACAAAACATATTTAAATAAGCAAAATGATGACAGAGAACGAATATTTAAAGGTAACTTATTCCAGTCAGAAACATACACTTTTTTACCAATTTCTTTAGATACAAAGAGGACTATAATGAGGATCTGATCAGGGGCGTCTTAGTGAAGAATTTAATATTGTTTTTTTCATGTTTGAAGTTCATGAGAAAATAGGGAATTTTTGAATACTTTCACCATTTTGTAACATTAAAAAATATTTAAAAAATAAATAAATATCAAGGATCCAAATCTAGGGATGCACCAATCAGACTTTTCCAGTCCCGATAGCGATACCTGGGCTTCGGGTATCGGCCGATACCGAGTACCGATCCGATATTAGTGTATCAATCAATATCAATCAATCAATAAGCTGTGTGTTTCACTGTGTGGAAGTGACTGGGATCAATCTTTTATGTGGAAGGCAACATCAGGCTTGACTTAAACATTGCTTTCCTAACTTTGTAAAAGAAAATGTGACCAATAAATACATAGATATAAATGTATTTAATTATTATTTAATATAAAAATAATAAATTGTGCACCAGCAACTTGATGAAAAATCTTCAAAATTAACAGGAATTACAATTCAAGTGTAAACCTTTTTAATGCAGCAACAAACTGGTCAAAACTTAAACAGGGATTCAAATTACAGTATATAATGTATATAGTATATAAACATTGAATTGAATCTAATAGGTCGGCCCCATTGTCACCGATATCCGATCCAGTATCGGTGCATCCCTATCCAAATCTATACCAACATCTAATCACGGTTAAACTTTCCATCAAATTCCTTTGAGATATAAAATATGCCAGCATGTTTTGGAGATATTATACTAAAAGCTAACAGGAGGGACTGAAAAGGTGCTTTGGTGGAGGTAATAACTGTTGCAACATATATTAAAATAAGAGGAGCAGGACAAATGATCAGTTATAATCGATGAAAGTATTGGATTTGAGACTTTGCAAAAGGTTGTTTGGGTCCTCTTGGCAAAATGCTAAATCCATGTAACGGGACCAAAAACTCTCAAAAGTAGGTTTATTGTGTCTAGTTCCTGGAGCAAAATGAAAGACTTGTTGTTCTGTACTCTTGAAAAGGAAACGCTCTCTAATCTAACACGGATTGATCAATGTGTCGCTTTCAAATAAGCAATGATAAGTTCTCATTATCTGGTGTGAGTTGAGCTGGAGGCCAGTGTGAGTTGACTGCTGTGACGGTGATATGATCGCTGCTCTTGGGTCTAAAAAGCCGAGTTGCTAATCTACTTATAGATGATAGCAGGCTGAGAGCTGAGATGACTCAACATAGCTGCAATAGAGAATTGATGCATAAGAGACTAGATGAAATGATTTACACACACTACACTGTATACTGTATGTTTCAAGCTATGATGAGCTTAACTTGAGGATTGTGTGATTACAGCTGGATGACTTGACTCACTTGACTCAGCAGCTAAAGTGCCTTTTTAAGAGATATACATGTTGTACTTTTAACATCTGAGAGAGCAGAACAAAGTAAATTGTTTGAATCAGTTGAACGGTTGGATTTTATAACAGTTTAACCGAGAGTGTTTAAATAACTGGTTTAAACTAAACACATTTTTGATGCTTCTTTCTTTTTCTCTCTCCCTCTGTTACCTAGGCGACGAGCTGGAGTGTATACAGCCCAGTTTGTACAGGAACGTGGCACGGCAGCTCAACATCTCCGTTGCCATGGAGAACATGGTTTCAGATGCCTTCATCGGCGTGGCAACAGAGATCTTCTCGACAGGTACGCGCGGCTGTTGCCGATGCCGATGTAGCAGCTCACTGTGTGCTATCCAAACTAAACACAGGAAGTGATTCACACCTCCGCGGTGTCTCAGACCGCTGATGGAGGCCGTTACTGTGATTAAACAGGTGTGACTCTGCCGTTTCCACCAGGCTCTTATGGCTGAGAGGTGCTTTTAGTGAGAGTGAGTGGGTGTGAATCACAAGTAGTTGGAGTGAGACTTCATTTAAAACACATGATTGCTCCCGCTTCCTTTTAGAGTCACTAAGTTCAGACACTGATTTTGTTTATAGTTTGGGAGTAGTGTGGATTAAATAATGGATACTGCCTTATTATTAGAACAATACAATATGCTTCTTTACTTTTTGAATTTAGTAAAGCCCAAACAATACCTGCTTCTGGCCACTCTTGGTCTTCAAATAGGTTTCTTCTTGTTGTTTTGTTTTGTGAATGTGGACTTGCTCATAGCCCTTCTGGTCCGGTATCATGATAACCAAGGCTATTTAGGGTTTTTTGAAAATTGTTATTTGCAGACATTGTATGGTGTTGTAAAACTTTAGGAACGTCAATGTTGGTCTGTTGTTCAGTCGGTACGCCAGTTTGGTCCAGACTGAAATATCTCAACAACTACATTCATGTTTCTCAGAGAATGAATCCCACTGACATTAACTCGAGCAGCACCGGTTGTGGTTTTTGGGTCACCTGTCTCGACAGCTATTTGATGGATTGCCATGAAATTTATGTCCTCCGTAGGATCAAATTCAGTGATCCCTTAGCTTTTCATCTTGTGCCATCATCAGGTCAGAATTTCACCTCGTCCAATACTTTGGTTTATAACTGCAAAACTAATCACATCCATGAGATCCATAAGGTTAACATCAGCATGTTGCAGCAATGCTAGCGTGGCTGTAAATTGTTGATCTTGTTAGAGTAAGGAGGGAGAGATGGATAATAAAGGTGCAACATGAGCATGTCAAAGATTTATCCTGATGCGCCGCAGTTTATGAAAGGTGATTGAAAATGCAACTAAACTTGCAATGGTAGTTAGTCTGATATATCAGGCAGGTGCCACATGGTAGGGTATCAGGTATGTTGAAATAGTTACTTTACCAATCTTTGATTTACACTATGCCCACCAGGACTGTAGTACTCGAGTCCAGTCACCTTTTTGAAGTCTTGCACTTGTCTTGTTGGACTCAGAAGTTGTTCCTGGGTGCTGATTTTGGATCAGTTGTGCAGAACGTTGCCTGATTCAAACATGATGTATGAAAACAATTCCCCTCCCCCTCTTTCTTACAACCTGTAGAAACCTGTAATGATCTCAAACCTAAATTCTATGCATTGATTAGTTTGATGTTAGAAGATAGATCAATATTGTTTAGATTATTTCAGTCCATCCTAACTCCTTTATCACCATATTAGCATTGGAAAGACATTGTTGCCTATTATGGTCTTGAACAGGACTCAGTTTCCTTTGGCTTGGTCTCGACTGTCTTTGGATTTTGTCTTGACTCGGACTTGACTGGTCCTGGTCTTGGACTTGACTTGGACTCGATTAAGTTGGTCTTGACTACCGCCCTGTGCTCTCTACCTCAGAATAGCCCTGTGATTTCCTGTTCATGTCACGCTGTCCCGAGTGGATTGTGAATGGATCTCATAACAGAATAAATCAGTATTAAATGGTTAAATCTCAGTTCAGTCTTGGGAGAGAGGAAAGTCTATTTAGGTCTCGACTTGAAATTGTTTGTGCTGGCTCTTGTTTTAAGTTATCTTGACAACCGATCTGCTTTGTACACTATTAAAAGCAGCGCTGACATTTTGAAGTATCCCAATAAAAAGAGTGACATTACAGCCTGTCCTCGGTGTGATCCTTTGGGATAGATTAGACGGTCTGGCCGCAGTGTGACGAGCAACTAACATTCTTTGTCTTTCCAGGAAAGATCAAAAATGGACTCGCTTAATGTGATTTTCAAGCCTGTGTTCTAAAACTTGTTTAGGCGTCACAAGGACGTATTTTTGGAAACAGCGTGGGATTCCTCCAGAAGAATAACAAACTGGTGAACCCAGGCTGCCCCAGCCTTCTGGGACGCGTCGAAACCTGGATATAAATAGAAAAAATGCAAGTTTGTTTTTCCTGCTGTCCAGAATTTGTTCTATAACAACCTATTTAGGGTTTTTTTTATCGTTCGTCATTATGCCTTCAAATGCTTAACATGACCACAAAGGAATTCTGATGTATGCATCATAACCACACATCTTTTATAGAAGCGGTTTAGCAGCCATCTGTACTGTGGTCTCCCTCAGTAAAATCAACTTGTCTCTCCTCCCACGCTTGTTCTTCCTCTTTCCTCCTCCAGCTTTATCCCTCGCAATCTTGTCTCTATTCTTGGCTTGCTTCTCAGTAGGGAGTGAGATGTGACGTGCTCTGACAGCTTCCGTGGACGGTTATCCCATTTAAGGTCGCCCAGAGCTCGCTCTATCCCCTTATAGCCACAGTCAGACACTGCAGGTCAGCCATGACAATAGGAGCTGAGTCTTAGGAGGCTAATGCCATTAGGCCCTGCACCGCATCACTGGCGGTCGTTATAACAGTCTGCTGCTCTGGAAACTCAACCTAGAAATGGCTGGATGCCATTCATTATCAGACTGGATTGTTTAGGTAGAAAGGAGGACAGGAGGATTGAACCTGTTGACCTCCCCACAGTAGAAACTGCGTCAGTGTTTCACCCACCTCCAGGAAAAATCAGCCACTTTAATTTATAACTGGTCGTCAAGACGCCTTATCAGCTACATTAACGCAAATGCGCTGGTAGGTTTGTTGACTTAAACCTTGTGTTTACAGTTTATTTCAGTACAAGGTCCACCGACTGCCCCATGTGCTTCGTGTCAGGTCACAGAATATGTAACAGGCTTTGAAGAAAGAGAAACCATAGAGGAGCACCCATGAGAACAGGAAATGGAGTGCTGATGTTGGGATAAATATGGTCGTTTATTGTCTCCGGTCAGGAAATTCTGCCACCGTAGAGGATTGATTCTCAGGATAAAATGTGACAATTTGACGTCTCACTTATCAAACAAACTGCTCTGTGACTGCAAGACAGGATCATTATCAGATCCCATCCAGACATGTTTTTAACAATTAATGATGAACATCATCTGTGCTTCCATAGACGTAGGTGAAGAAGACATAAAACATAACCCGTAGATGTGTGTTTTTCTCGCTGTAGGTATAACATGGGGTAAGGTGGTGTCCATGTATGCAGTAGCCGGAGCCCTGGCGGTGGATTGTGTCCGACAGGGTTATCCAACCACTGTCCACATCTTAGTGGACAGTCTGGGCCAGTTTGTCCGCAAGTTTCTGGTTCCCTGGCTGAAGAGACGGGGAGGATGGGTAAGGGACATTTTGATTTTGGGGATCTTTTCCATTTGCACTAACTAAATAACTTTTTTAAATATTTTTTTCTCTGATTTCTATATGACTGTTGCTGCATGGTTAGTGTTACTGGGTTTGGGGGTGGGGGTCTTCTACATTGCTTTTGCTAAAGCTAGATGACTAATTGGGTTATCTTGTTTATGGATCAGAGCTCAGTTTGCGCTCACAAGCTCGAGAGTTAGAGGGGAGTTGCAGCAGAAAATATGCAGCTCGCTCAGAAAGGTTTTGACTCTGAAAATTGAGCTCTTCCTGTTGCTTCCTGTCAGCTGATCTAATGCAAACATTTGCGGTGGTAATATTAGTTTCTGTGGCCCTCTCTTAGTTAAAAGACACTGCAGCACTTACTCGAATTTTGTTAAGCTCAAATAAGACAGATTTATATTATAAATTCTAGTCAGACATAATACGAATGTGTTTGTTTGTTCAAAGCAAAATCAGAAAAAGGCTGCAGCCCAGTGACTGCAAAAAAAAAGGGAAAGAATAACCTTGCCATAACATTTGGTACAGACAGTTAGAATGAATTGTAATAACTTTGGTTATCCTTTAAGTTTACCACCATCATCAGGTCAAAATTTCAATTCACCAAATACTTTGGTTTATGACCAAATACCTGCAAAACTAATGTCATTCCCATCAGCCTCAGCTGTACTTTGTGTTTAGAGTTAAAAAATGTTGCATGCTAAGGTGCTAAACTAAGATGAGGTGAACTTGGTAAACATTATAACTGCTAAATCGGGCTGCACAGTATATTGTTTTTTATTATCGTCATCACGATGTTGACTTGCACGATAAAAACATCGCGAAAGACTGTGATATTGTATTTAGGGATTTCATGAGTATCAGTTGAAAACTACTCTTTAAAACTCATTACTAAAACAGTTTTTATTGCTGCCAATTTGTTCATGAAAGTTTATATTCAACAAGCAATTTGTTGTATTTTAGCAGTATACTGTATATTGAAAGCAGCAGAAATGCAGAACTGAGTACACTTTAATATGTGTTTATATATCACAAGTAATATAGTTATTGTGATATTCAACAACATTATTGCATATTTCCCTCATAGTATGCAGCCCTAAGTCTTGTTTTTACCATCGGGTTACCTTTCCCTGAATGTGTTTTGAGGAAGCAAACACTTTTTCCCTCTGAAAAGTGCATGTTTCCTCAAATGATATTTGCATTTGGCTAAAAAATATGTTAAAGTTAATACTTCATGTGTCATTGTGTCCTTTTTATCAGGCAGAGATCACGAAATGTGTGGTGAAGAAGGATCTGGCCCCCGAGCAGCACCACTGGCTGTCGTCAGTCATCGAGTCCCTGAAGTATTTCCTCACCACAGTGTACGTCTACATCATGAAGGAACCATGACTCAGCAGAGACGGAGAGAACAGGAGTCATTGATTGATATGAGATTGAAATCTCAGACTTGTCAATAATAATCGATGGAGTGGAGATGGTCGCTGTGCCTGCCAGCAGATTAATAGTCTGTCGCTCGAATGATCGTCAACAAATGTTTCATCAGCATCGTGTTTGCGTTATCTCGGTGTCGGATTAGTGATTACTCTTCATCCAAACAGTAGTCACTGTGATATTTAAGAACAAACAAGTTTGTGTCGCTCCGCCTCTTCTACATACTTTCACACCGGTTACACCGGTGCAGTAAACCACGCTTCTCCAGTGTTGTAACTGTAATGTGTGATGGTGTTCGGGTTGTTTGCACTCCTGAGATGAAAACTGTTCGGTGCTTTGATTTGATGTGTGTCTCAGAAAATATACCTGAAGGAATGACGAAGGCCATGTTTGTTTGTACTGATGATTGATGCTGAACTGGCTGGGTCTCGTGAGTCTGAAAGGGACCGCCATCACACGATGATGCAAAGGTGTTTCAACTGCTTTCACCTCTTAGGGTTAATTTACACTATTGTACTTCATCAAAGCACAAGCAGCGTCTGACTCTTCCCAAATATGATTCAACTTTCTGCTGCAATTTTAGACACCGTTGACCAAGAAATGTTGGGTCTCATTTTTGGCCAAAGAAGAATCGTACAAACTGCATCACTTATTTTGGTGAAATTGGTTTAGTTTTTTTTTTTAAACCTGTAAATAGTTTTATTTATGATTTTTATTTTCTATTTTGATTATGACTTCAACAATTGAAGCCACTGCAGTATAAAGACAACGGCTCTACAGGATGATTGTGTGGTATGGTTGATGGCTGTCACTTTCACAGTGTTAATTTATAAATGTGTGTCTGAATGTTTTTTTTTTAAATGCATAATAAACTTAAAATCTTAATTCACATGTACTTATTATGTTGATGTTATGTTACCTGAAGGCCACCGTAGTTCTCCGACACGCTTGTGAAACTGTGGCAACGTGAGCCGCAGGATGCAAAACCGTGGTACCGCCAGCTGCCGTCTGACTTCTGTTGCTCCTAAAGTAGTGTTATTATGGTAAGGATGGCCTCTGAGCGAGGTCACTGGCGTTACCGTGATTTTGTACTCGGCGGCTCACGTTTGGAAAGGGAGTGAGCGGAAGGGTACTCAGTTGGTTGCAATCTGCAACCACACCACTAGATGCTGCCAAATCCTACACACTGTACCTTTAATATCATTCATGTTGAACACTCAAAAATCCATAAGGACAGAACAAGAAGCTTAAATACATTAAGTTATTAAAATAAATGAAGACAAAGTAAAGTGAAATAACTTTAATTTCTTTTAAAGCAGCCCGTATAGGAACATCTACATGTATACCTGCAGTATGAACCTGTCTACTGAAAGACATAAACCACACTTGGACATCCTGAAACTCATGAAGAAAACTCTTTGAATCCCAAACTTGCTTATACCATAACCACAATCATAACACACAGCATAAGAACAACTCTCTGTTCTTTGACTCCAGAAGGACAGCAGTTACTTTAGCTTTCAATCTTAAAATAGTGCAATGAAAGTTAAGGAGGACAATGTACATAACATTAATTCATCAGTGCTTTATAAGCTTTACAGCTCCCAAGATTAAATATCTGGACAATAAATGTTAAGATAATGCAAGCGCCCATAATTAACCAAGGCCATGAAGTGCAATATGAAATATTTTTTTTTTAATTTTAGATTAAAGGTTCCCTGTGGAGTTTTAGACTTCTAGTTTCACTGATCTATAGGTGGTGATAATACACTGAGATATACAGCAATATGCCAGCAAAGGTAGGGAATAAGAAGTTTGGCAGTAAACATGGACAAAAACAATACAGGATCCAAAATACTTTGTTCTATGAGGATGGATGTGCACTTGATGTGTTAAACCTCAAGGTTTAACACGATGCGTTTTGATGAGCAACACTAAATGTAAACATAACTTTTGCTTGTTGACAGGAAAACTCCACAGGGCCCCTTTAATTTTTTAAATTTCACCGTAACATTAACTCT
Source organism: Sebastiscus albofasciatus (assembly GCA_916701655.1). Taxonomy (NCBI): domain Eukaryota; kingdom Metazoa; phylum Chordata; class Actinopteri; order Perciformes; family Sebastidae; genus Sebastiscus; species Sebastiscus albofasciatus. The sequence continues at coordinate 912 of CAKAOI010025886.1, read as the reverse complement.
ACATCTGTCTCACTGTTGTGCTTAAACAACGCCCCAGTTATTTCTGTATCTTCACCATACAATGTATTAATGAACACCATAACTCAAACAGTTTATATGATTATCTGACTTAACCGTGATTATTGATTATTGAGCATCTTTCCTGACCAAAGTATTTCTATGTAGAATAAGAACCAGCAGCCCGTCGGGTCAAGTAGACCGACGGTAGGTGATGTGCAAGTGCTGCATCAGCGGCTGGTTGTCTGTTGCCATGGAAACTGTCTGCTCCAGCTTCCCATCTGGTCGCAGCTGAAACACTCGAGAAATCTGAAAGATGGAGGAGAGCAGGCGAGGTCACTGTGTGGGCAGTGATGTTACACTGGTTTGATTTGAGCAAATAAATGAAGTAATTAATATTAACAATGTGTGCATGATGCGCGATCAGAGAATCCGTTTTTACCTGCTGGACGTGCGGCTCTCTGGCGAAGGAGACTCTGGCCACAGCCTGGCTCTGCAGGTTCAGCTGCTGCGCTGTCAGCTCTCCCTCCTCAATCTCCACTAGACCTGCACGCAAACACACACTGGACTCAAAACATGTGTGAAGTGTAGACAACACAGTAAGTTAGCCATTAAAAACTCATTATATACACTATAATGGTTGGTTACCATGGCGCCGTAGAGACAGGGCGACATGCCAGGAGCTCCGTACCTGTTTAGGTTATTTTAATGTTTTTTTTAAAAGATTAATTTGTATTCTTAGGCCAGTTTTATGTTATTTTGTTAAGTTTTGCTAGTTTTATGTCTTGTGATAGTTTCAGGCTCTATAATATCAGTTAAGTAAAGCAACATCAAAGAATGGACGACGGCGACAATAACAACAACAATAACAAAGCCCCCAGGATCAGTTACAACAGAGAGACACTTCTGAACATC